>CM061145.1:16907334-17152334 GCA_030710495.1 Labroides dimidiatus
GACACGTTACAGTGACATAACTGAAATACGGATCCTTTTCCCCTCACAGGCGCTCTGTGATGTCACTTTACAGATTTACAGATACATTGTTAAATGCAAGCTTTATACATGAACCTACCCACTGATGATAAGACCATGTTATAATTTTTTTTTCTTTTTTTTTTTTGTTTTTTACAATAAATCTGTACTACTAAGTTGAAAGACATATTTGAATTACACCTTTCGATGGGGCATTTTCCTTATAATGCCTAAATTAAGCAAGTGCCCTTTATTTAGAAAGACTTCCCAGGATATTCTTTCTTGGTGTCAGTTCATCACATATTTTCACGTCATGCTGTCTCCCCTGTGACTCTGGTCTTTCTAAGTATTTATTTTTATTTATTTTGTTTTTTGTATATTTGTTTTTTTGGACCGACAAAAAGAGGATGAAACACAGAGACTAAATACGCAAACAGTAACAACAACAAGACACAAATGTGTGACAAGACAGGTGAAACTCATGTAGGGCAATCTAACAGGAAGTATACTGCCAAAGACAAGATTGGCCATGATTTTTTTCTTTTTTTCATGCACTGTTATCTCATGATAATGACTTATTTTTTAATTGAAATAAACAATGAATTGGTTAGAACAAGAAAACAATCTTTGCTATATCGAGAATGAATATGAAATATTAAGTCGTTATCATGAGATAGCAGTGCATTAAAAAAAAAGAAAGAAAAATCGATGGCCATTCTCATCTTCTGTAGTATACACAGGAGCAGGAAGTAAAACTGAACTAGAAACAGAACAAAATAAAACAAAAAAAAAACAAGTGGAAACAAGGCATGGATCACAATGAAATCCACAAAGGACAGATATAAACACAAAGAAAACAGGACAAAAAGAGTAACATGACAGGGGTATACTAAAGTCACTGAAGTTATTCAAAATGTAACCAAACCTTGGTAATCTTTCAAATATTGTAACAGATTTTACCTTAAAACTGCAAAGGTGCTTGGTTGAAATGGCAGGATCTTCAAAATAAGAATATAGATAGCATGGAGTTGTACTGACACACATGCATTTTCATTTACTAGAAATATTCCTACAGCCTTGAAAAAAGCTCCATCTGCTGTATTTGCTTTAAAAGGAGTCAGATCCCAACCCAAGAGTTTTACTGGGATTTTCTCTCAGTGAAAGGAAGGAAGACCATGTTTTCTTTCTATGGGCAGATATGGCAGATGTAGATAAAAATCGCTCCATAGCCTTTTGTTGTACACCCAGATTGTAGAATATGAAGGCTTAATGCTCCCTTGCTCATCTCTCCAACAAAACAGCCTGTGTTGGCCTTCAAGGACAAGAGGCTCCAGTTTGACTCTCCATTGGTCAAATTTTTATTTAGAAAAACTACATACATACATAAATGCAATACAACTTTGGAGCGCAAGTCTATTCTTCTCCTGCTTCTTCTTACATATTTATCATATACAAAAAAATACAATACAATAATACAATACAATACATTGCACCTTTATAAACATTAGATTCAAATGATGTCAAACATGCAATGTTACAGGCTTCTGATGTCTTTTAGAACTTCAGTACATCCATATAAGATCAGAGTCAACATTTTATCCATGATTTAAACAGTTTAGAAACTTTTGTTTAAAATATTCACCAGTAGCTTGTCATTCTTGTTTTAGTTACTTGTGCTAATCCACTGTGACTACGAACAGCTTTTTGAAAGCTTTATCATTTTTTTTAAAAGTCTATTTCTTTGTGAGGAAAGTGAGACTGTGAGCTTCATTCTTCATCAATCATTTATTGCTCTTTTAAAACTACTAACATTACAATTATTTTAGCTCCACATACAAAATCCAGGGCCAAAAACACTAACCCAGGCTGAAGTGACATCTGCCAGCTTATTAAAATGTGACATTGTGAATTTGCAGGGTCGTGATTGAGGTAGAGTTTAATCTTAGAATCAAATCAACACATTCTGTTAGCTCTGCTTTCATTATTTCCTGTTCAAACTCTTCAAGAACTTTTTGAGTTCATAGTTTAGCCTGAAAAGAAGAAGTTCTCAGCCTTCAGTTGAAGAGCTGTCTGCCATTACTTTTGTCAGATTAGTATGCACAAGAATGTATGGATGGAAGATTTTTTGAACATACTCCAACTCGTAACATTGAGCTGAAGCCATAATTTAAGCCACATGATTAGAAAATAAGACGTTTCACCTCTCCATGACCCACCTTGTTAATTTCACCAAATTACTCCGTCTTGAAAAGCGTTTGAAATTAAAGATGATGTTGCGGGAAACTTCCCCTAAACTTGAGCATAAAATTGAAATTGATGCTGTCAAGCTAGATGTTGTCACTTAATGTTTCAAAATCAGGCCACACACTGCTTAAACATGATGGACGACTACTCGTACGCTGAACGAGTGCTTCAATCTGCCCTCCTGCATCAGAATCGTCTTGGTCACCAGACATCTGTCATCAGTAGACACTCAGCGGAGGTCCAGGGCTCCCTGTGATGCTGCCATCATTTCAACCTGTCAAATATAATCATCAATCTTTGCTTTGTCTGCTTTTAGATTCACTCTGCATACTCCTGCCTGCATGGCCTCCTCAGACTCTTCCCTCTTTTTCTCCCCCTCTTCTCCTCTTCCCCTTCCTCTACTTCTTCTTCTTCTTCCACATTTCTCCTCTTTTCTTTCAGTATGCTGAAATCTATAACTAGCAATTTGCCAATCTCCCCCACCGTGATACACTCGCTCACTCACAAACACACAAACACACATACATACTTCATGCACACACAGACTCATGCAGAGGAATCCAGACCGCTGGAGCTGCTGTGGTGTATAATGACAGATAATTGGCTATTGTGGGTTTGCCCTCGGCAGCGAGAACCAATCACAGTGACAGCCACTTCTCCATGACCCATGTGTGTGTGTGTGTGAGCGCCAGCATGGGTAACTGAATATGTGTGTTGGTGATTGTGTTTTATTTTGCTGTCTGCCTTTGTTGCTGTGTGAATCGAGGTAATTACTAGCAAAGCCTATACAATATAATATGTTACTGACAGCTCTCTTTGTAGTTTTTATCCCTGTCATTGTTGCATTTATGCAAACGTAAATTTACTATTTCAGTATACTTGTGTGATGTGTGTGCAGATTGACTACGAACACCATCTGTGCTATTTCCCCACACATACTGATGTATCAGGCTTGTGCTCACAGGTATAACCTCAACAAAATGTGATTATTTTGCCCAAACTTCCTCTCAGCTGCAGCTCATGTCACATTCTCAGGGTTCATGCACCCATCTCAAGGATCCAATACAATGCAGCCTTGCCGCTCCTCGCTAATGTGATAGCTGCTTAGCTTGTCATTCGTCACTCATTCTGAAGGAGTCAGCAGCCATGGTTAATGGCCTATCTGCTTGAAGCCTGTTGACTCCATCTGCTCCAATCTAATCAGATTTTTTTTTTCTCCTTAAAAATAATCCTGATGTGTTCGTTCAAGCTGCAGCACCAACAACAACAACACCCAAAGTGCAACTAGGGAACATCACCCTGCTCTTTCTTTGTCTCTTCTCATTCTTTTCTTTATCACATTTTCTTCCTCTTTCTCTACTACTTCCTGTTCCCTCCCTTTTTTTTCCCGCTCCTGCTTTCTCTCACTCCCTGCCTCCCTATTTGCACCCATTCTCATTTCCGCTCTTTCAATAGCAGCCGGCTCATCCAAGACATGCACACAGACCAGATGAGATCCTGCGTGTGTACGTGTGTGGTGCATGTGTACAACTTTGACTCAATAAATATCATCTTTTCTGTACTGCATATACACACGAGTATGGAAAAAAAAAAAACATGTGCACGTATGGAGGAGGGGTTGTGTACTTCATCAAAACCAGCCAGCTCAATATTCCCAAATGCAATTTCCTCGATGTGAAAGAGCAGACTGGATGTTCATCACTCTGCACTCCTTTTTAGTGTTCAATAAAAGCTTCTTTGGGGCTGCTCGTTCTTGGGTTCTTTCTTTCCCTGTCATTTTCACTCTTTTTGACTCTTCTACGCACACACACACACACGTACACACACACTCCCAGCTTGTGTAGAAGTCAGCATATCAGTCCCCTGAGCATGATTAAAGTGCATATCACAGCATGTTCCTCTCAGTGTTTCTTTTGTAATACTGCTTAACATTCTGAGACTTTATCATATAATTCAGCTCAGCTGAGCTCAGCCGTATCTGGTCTGTGAAAATCAATTCAAGCAATGGAGATTTTTTTTTTTTTCATTGTTATATGTAGATAAAAACACGTCTCAGCTCTAGCCCAAGCTAAATTGATCGTTTTGTGGCTCCAAAAGATGAGAATTATAATTTTCTCTGCAGCTAAGCCAGGAGAAGATTGCTATTGTCGCAGCCAAATCAACATGTTTACAACAGAAGTCAAAGACACAATCAGGTCCTTTCAACAGCTGGATAGAGGGGAATAATGGGAGGAGTGGAGCTAATTGGAGCATAGAAATGTTATCTTTGTTGTAATGTCCAGATTAGATTACAGAGGAGGATATATCTTACTACAGAAAAACCTGCAGCCTCCCTCCCTTCCTTCCCCTGACTGCTTCTCTTTCTTTGCTGCATTTACGTCGCCCTCTATGAAATTATGCTTGTAATAGTCCAGATGCAAGCAGGTATGGTGCCATTTTTAATACAAGCTAAGGCAGTAATGGTTTGCAGCTCTCTGCAAGCTGACATGTTCTCTGGGTGGGAAACAAATGACCAGGAAAATGGCAGCATCCAAATCTTTGCCTTGAGGAAGGAAGGGATAATTATGTGGCATGTGTATATGTGTAAATGTTTGTGTATGCTCACCACTTTCACAGAGAGAAAAAAAATAAGTGTGCATCTGTATCATAAAGTCATCAATCTTTGAGGCTGGTGGAGTGTTTTTGAAGCGTGTTTGCATTTGTGGAGGTGGGGTCAAATGTCAGTGGGAGGGTAAGGGGTCAAGTGTATGTGCAGGGCATTAATCATTAAGCATCAGTGATTAAGGTAAGAGTGTGTCTGTGTGTCTGTAAGTGCTGTAAGTGGGTGGCACAGTGGCTCTCTGTGATGCTGAGATTAGAGGCAATTATTGAAATGTCATGGCTTTAATGGGCCACTGCTCAGCACCAGCTTCATAAGTCATGAGGTGAACTTTTAAGGTGAAGAAATGGCGAGCTGTTTGCTGATTGTCTGTGTGTTTGAAGACAATATAGTTTTTCTGGACGCGTTATTTTTTCAGCTCGATGACCCTCCATTCTTCTACCTACCTTCTACATATGGAGGAGGACATAAAGGCCTCATTTAGCAGCCATAAGGGGTTAAGCGAGGGTGCTTTGATTATATGCTCTTTGAGGCTACGAATAAAGATTATTTTAACTTCTCATTATTTCCCTCAATTATCACTGAGTTATTTGAGCAACAAAATTTCCTAAAGCTTTGAAAATGTTCATCACATCCCAAAGACCAGTTTTATCAGAGAACACTCGCAGATAGGGATACCTGCAAACATTTTAGATACAACAATCTGTAAAGTAAATACCCAAACTATTGCTTCATTGTCGTCTCACAACGGACTTATGAAGGACTGACAAACTTCTATGCCAGAGCTCTTTTTACTTTCGATTCTCAGCGATCTGCTCTAGTTATTTTCAAGAAATACTTAAAGAGAAACACTGCTTGGAGAAAATATCTAAAGGTTGATCTCAGCTGGAACATTCTTGTATAAGCCATTTACTAACAATATCAGAGAACTGCTGTGGCACTTATTACATAGCTTTGTATCAGTGAAAGCTGTGTTCAGCCTCAGACTCTTTACGAAGGTCTGTTCTGTCCCAGACCATTTTGGTCGCAGTCTCGAGCCCGAGGAGGCAAGAAAAATTTTTCTTGCTCGAGGAAGCAAGAAAAATTTTACAATAACTGGTCTAACTGATTCAATTTGAGGCATGTATACATGGTCAAGTATAACTCAGAGCTGAAGGCTTTGCTTTGTGAAGATGCTCCTATTCTTTTAAATAATGTAAGCAAATTCATTTTTTGTATGAACTACACAAACATTTAGCTGCAAGTTTGACAACTTGCATCCAATCCTGTAAAAAATCATTGTTGAAGTGTGTCAAACTGCAGTTCCATGAGTGACCACTTGGAGCTAATGCCAAAGTCCTACAAGTCCCCATAAACACCGATGTTAAAATGGGTGGCACAACCAATCATCATGAGCCTTTGTTAATATTAATTGTTCTGAATTACAAAATCCGCTTTTTGTCGACAGGACTATAACCAGCTTTTTTAGTAAATCTCCAAATCCAAAAGTCAGCTGCACATGAAAAATTTGATTTATTTAATTTTCAATAAATTTTCAAAAATGCATTTGCCTGTGCAATAAGTCTAAGTTAATGTTTCTGTTTCTTTGAGTTTCAGGGAAATCTGTTCGTCTCGCATCATTTCAACGATGATTATCTCCTGATTCCACTGATTCTTTGCACTCTGGTGGGATGAACGAGTGCTTTTAGATCCTTAAAAGTGTGGACTTATGTTTCATACTTTTTATCAGTCAGACTTATTTTAGGGGACGTCATCAAATCCTCTAAATTCCTGGTGGTCAGACGTTTAGATCTAGTATTTTTAATCGCTCACAGTATTAAAAACACAAGTGAGTTGGTTATTTTCTAGGAAAGATTTTTTTTTCCAAAGGGAGCAAATGTATAAGCCCTTGCCTCAGTGTACAGCCTAAAACTTGTAATTGTACTTACATACTAATCCTGTCGCAGCAGATATTTCTGCTGAAGTGAAGATGCAGTTTACGCTCATCCCTTACTCCAGTTTCTATCTTGATGTATGTTTTACAGAGCACTCATACGGTGGTGAGCGTACATACATGGAGCAGGGTTCATGCATGGATTAAAAAACATCGAAAACGGATAAATTAGTTGGAGGCAGTGAGTGCTGTATGCCTGCAGGGAGTGTGTGAGGACAGCTGTGTGTTTTCTACATGCAGAGTGCATCCATGCGTACACTCGCACACTGAATATTGAACCCACACATCTATACATATTTATCAGTGGAGCTGCTTGGTCGTGTGTGTAGATGTGTGTTGACAGGGAAAGGGTGCTGAACAACTGCAGCAGCATCACAGAAATAACACAGCTGCAGTCCAGCATTTGTAACAGTTTAGGAGAAATACAAGCTCATAACTGCAAAAATATCAACGCTTTAGCTCAGTGTATGAGCGTTGAGTAAAAGTTTGTGGACTTGTGTGTAGATGTGTGTGTAGTGACCACTACATGCCATTTTGGCCTGATGTTATCTTGAAAGCAAACCCCTTATCTCTTACGTGAGTGTCTGTGAGTGTGGCTGCTTCTTCTTGTATGTGTGTGCAAAAACATCTGTCTGCAGTGTGTGTGTGTGTGTGTGTGTTCGTTCCCCATCAGCCTGTAGTTGTGTTTCCATGCACACCTCGTGAGCTGAGGAGTTTCTGCAACAAAGACTCGCTTAGCTCCTTTGTGTCATTTACGTTGGGCTGATGGGAATCTCCTGCATGGCTGATTGTGTCCAGCGTTCTAGGTCAGCTCACCTCAGTAAGTCTGTGCACATGTCTGTGCGTGTTCATGTGAGGTTTAGGCATGTGTTCTGCTAAACATGTATATTATATTTTCTTTTGTAGACTTCCTGGGTCTTTGCCAGCACACTGAGTCCTAAAAGATTTTTAGATCCCGTAGAGGGACATACATTTTTCACAAATCAAACATGAAGTACAAATACACTCAAGTTGTACCACAGAGCTAAACCACTCACATGCTTACTTACTGGTAGAGTTATAATCACGTTGTGCGCCCTAAGCGCTTCAAGCATTAGTCCCATCTGGGAAGATTTCATGATTTTATTTTAGATTCATCATAGGACTGTGAGCACTGTAGCAAAAGGAGAAACTTTTCAGATTAAAATGCCACACTCCCTTAATCCGTACATCTATTTCGCACAACTGTGATAAAATACTTCTCTCCAATGGACCTCTGAAAATAGGTCCCTTTTACAACCACTTTTTTGAACGTTGTCCTGAAATGAAATGTTAAGGTGAAAAACTTGGTCTATCAAAGAACTGCTCCTCAAAAGAAGATAAGATCCTCCCAGCTCAGATAAATGGTGCCTCTGATTTACCCCTTAATCTCCAAAAAGTGACATTATCCCAGACAGCTCTTAAAGTCTGCAAGAAAAAAAAAATTCTTCTGTTGAGGGGGAAAAAAACTTTTAACCTATTAACTGAAGCCTTATCATCTTGATGCACTTGTTTCCATCACAGTTTGCAAAATGAAATCGAGTTCAGTGCAGTCTAACGATTAGTTTAATGAAATATTAAAACTGGATACCCACGTGACTAAATGACTTAAGATAACATGATATGCTTTTATTGATCCATTCGCCGGGACTATTTCGTCTCTTACCGGGGGAGGGAGTGATATCAGTGAATATCGGGTTATTGTGACCGAGTTAAGACTGCTCCACACTCATATATACACAGACATTAGTCGACATACAGATACAACACTGAGGACCCCCCTCCCCACCCCCCTCCAATATTACCTCGCGTGGATTACTGGCGGCGTCGGCAGCTTTAAATCTGCTGCCAACTTCACTCCAGCCACCACACCGGAGGGATTTAGCGGCTACCTTACCGACTCATAGGCTCACCGGGGAGGGAAATTATTGGAGCGAGAGCGCGAGTGCGACTGGAAGAGAGAGAGAGCGTGAGGGAGAGAGAGTCATAGAGGGAGGGAGAGGGAGGGAAACAGACGCACGGTACTGGATTATTTGGGCAGAGCGGCTGCAGCCACGGTGGATGTTACACGGTCAGACGACGGACGGACTGAGAGCTAGAATCTGTCCACATTGCGAGTTTTTCCAACGACGGCGCGCGGCGGGATGCTGATATGGTGAGCTCGTGCCTCTTTCTGTCCATAGAGTTTCTGTTATTTCTGTCATGCATAGCGGAGTGTTAACTTCTGAAGATTATATCGTGCAAAGAGTCCTCACATCTGCGCCTATTCGGTCAGATGTGATGCGTGTGTATGAGTAAATGTCTTCCCAGGTATTAGTCCTCCAGTAAAATACATAACTGACAGTAAGTGTCTGCCTATAGCGCGGACAGTTGGTTGTTTTGTTGGTGTTTCAGGTGACCGGTCTCTGTAATGTTCCATAATGTAAAGGACGGGGAGTCAATAGTGAGTTCACGTTGATCTTAATTTAGACAAATTATTGCTCATTTCCATGCATTGTTTGAGATATTGCTATTTGAGCTTGTATTTGGACTGTCACCCAGTAGTAGTCTTTATTTCCCCTGGTGCCACAGTAATATGGGAATACAGTGAGAACAGTTTTGTGCCGGTTATTTCACTGCAACCCTGCCAAATGTACTGGGACATTATTACATTTCCTTTGCAATGAGGCAACACTAGAAATGAGCTTCTGTAATGCTGATGAGAGATTAAAGAGGGCTTGGTTTTCACTGGGAGGTTTGGTGCTCCCCCTAAGACATGCTCAGAGGTGTTTCCTCACGACTGAGGCGATGCCACCAGCAAACAACACATGCACAGGGCAAACCGGATGGACATATGATGATGTGTGCAGATGCTGTAGGGTTTGTTAATGGTACTGAGTGAGTGGGCTGTCTGGGAATTTATGCAAAACTGCATGAACACTTTAGACTCAAATAGGCCACAGTGGATTATATGGCTGAATTTCTGTCTGTGGATTTCCCTGCCCTTGCATGTATCAAATCCTTTTAGACATGTTTCATACAGGATATTGGAAATAGAAATTCCGATTATATTTTATTATATAAGATTTCCATGAAGTGTGCGCACTGAATTTAGCAGTCTTGATCTTCCTCTGCCACCTGTGCGATGAACAAAGATTGTACTTGACAGCTTTGCTGCGACTGTGATACATGACATTTATATTCCTCTTTACGCTGCTGCCAAAACTCAATGACTGTAATGTGCTGTAATGTGCTGATGGCTGTGTGTGTGTGTGTGTGTGTATGTGTGTGTCTGTGCTGGGCAGCAGTCAGCAGTCTTGCTCAAACACTGTCTAAGGCAGCATTACAGACCTCACTAGCTTACAAATCAATCATGCAAGTACTTTTACAGCAATTAGGTTTAAGGATGTCAGACACTCAAACACATGCACACACTCTGATATATATATATATATATATATATATTATATTATATTATATTATATTATATTATATTATATTATATTATATATATAAGACGCATATATAGAGTGAACAATGAGGTGCTTTACATAAGTATTCCTATTCATCTACAATACATTGATACAGTAATTTTGCTAAGTGCTTTTTTCCTTTGAAGTGTTGCTATAAAAAAATGCATAATTGGAACCATATGCCAGGTTTCAAGAGTAGATCTACTTGATGTATTCTTTATTACCTAACAATTGATTTTTGATTTTTTTTTTTTTAATTATTTATTTATTCAGTTATTGCTGTCAGGAACATTTGGTTTACATCAAATCTGTCTCCCCCTGTGGACGAAGCAGTCTTGGCGCATTTTGTGTTCTGCTGATTTTTGAAAACCTAATGTAGAGATGGACCAGAGGATGAGTTAGGTTTAATAATTAGGGTTCCCTCTGCGGGCCTTTCTGTGTGGAGTTTGTATGTTTTCCTTGTGCATGCGATGGTTCTCTCCAGGTACTCTGTCTTCCCCCAAAAGTCCAAAAACATGCTCATCAGGTTAATTGGCGATTCTAATTGCTTGTAGGTGTGAGTGTGTGCGTGAAAGGTTGTCTCTGTGTGTCAGCCCTGTGAGTGACTGGCGACCAGTCCAGGGTGTACCCTGCCTCTCGCCCGAAGACATCTGGGATAGTCTCCAGACACCCGCGACCCTGAACAGGATAAGCGGTATAGAAGATGAAGTACAGTTCAGATGAAATTCTGCAGTTCAACATCCCTTCTTGCATAAATATCAGTCATGTTCTGAAATCTAACCCATAGTCCAGTCTGTTTTTTAGTTTCATAAAACCGTCTGAAATGAAATACATCTTACTGGCTAAGATAGACATATTGGAATCTTATTGTACTTGTTGTAATTGATCAAATGCAAAAAACAACAACACAATGTTTGGACTACACTGTTTATCAGCAATTGGCTGACATGCTGCCTAATAATCAGGTACTTATTTCTGACCAACTCATGTTGATCAACTACCATTTAAATGTATTGAAAATATTTAATGTCCAAAATGAGGGCACTTTCTTCAGCTGCATGGCTGACACTCTCTCCAGGCTTCAAAATTACTATGTAGATACTGTTAGTCTCTAATTAATTATTATTTCTAATATCTCTGTTATAAACATCAACAAACTCTTCACCAGAGCTTTTTAAGATATGGTACGAAAGGCAGTATAGCAGGGTCGACGTCGTCCAGGGCCAGTAAAAGTTTATGCAGGGCAAGCTCATCGGCCAATCAGAAACTTTCCTTTTTTAAGCTCATCAGAGTTTTAAGACCTATGTGCAGTCAAATAGGTGTCTGGAAAGACGTGATTGATGAACTGCACCGTGGTTTGATGAAAGGTACGTATGGAAGACCAGCACTGTGGGGATCAGGGGAAAATGAATGGGATATTGTGGATGTAGGAGGCAGTTACCAGATTCAGTGCCGCATTTCGAAGAAGTCCTGGTTTTAAAAGCACTAACATATTCTGTCGTACCTTTTCTGTGGTATTGAGCTGACTCCCATGCCCCAGTAGGAATGAAAGAGAAAACTTTCAGGTCCTTAATGACAATTTGCACAACTTTTCTAATGGTAAGCAGTGGTCACTGGAGTGTTTTGATGCAAAAATGTCCTAAAGATCTCGTTCGGCTGCTTGTGTCTGTTGGTAGTTTTAGGGCATGAGGCAAGTGGACTACAACCTGTTTTATGGCTGTAGCCTGCTACTCTGAGGTCAGAGGGGCCTTGTCACATGCCACTCTGTGGATGAACAAGTGCTTTACCCCAGCTGATCTACAACTCTGTGTGTGTGTGTGTGTGTGTGTGTGTGTGTGTGTGTGTGTGTGTGTGTGTGTGTGTGTGTGTGTGTGTGTGTGGGCATGTGTGCGTGCCATTGCAGCTGTTCCTCCTCTTAGAGAGATTAAGTTTCACAAGATGTGATGGATGCCAGTGTCTGCAGAGCCAGCTGTGTGTGAGTGAGTGTGTGTGTCTGTGTGTATTTCATGTTTGTCAGCGCATTTTTGTGTAGCACAGATACATAGCGCTGTGCCTGCACTTGTATGCGTGTATATGTCGTAAATGTCCGTGTCATTCCCCTGAGGGTTGGGTCAGGTTAGGGGAGGTGATGTTAAGGTCAGGGATGTTATGGGTTTGGATGGTAATTATAGTGACTGTGCGTTTGGTTCCCACAGACCAGGCCTATGCAGTCTAAACTTGGAAGACATGAGCAGGTCAACAGAGTCGGATCGCTGCTCGGGTCAACTTTAAGAAAAAAAAAAAAAAGACAAAGAAAAAAGGTGGATTATATAAAACAGGACAAGAGTAGTTTGGTGTTGAAAAGCTCCCTTTTGCACATCGCTTCTAGCCTTATCATGTGGAGGATTTAATGAATAAGCATACATTTCTTTCTCAAGGATCAAACTGCATATGTAAAGGCTTTCAAAGAGGCTATTTTGAGCGACGGCCTTGTGGTGTAAACAGCAGGAGTGGGCAGAGAGAGGAAGAGTCGTCCTGCGTTGGTTACAGTTAGCAAGCATCCAGCTGCGTTGCTTCTTCCTAAAGTGAACGGATGTGGAGCTAAGAGAAAAAGAGGAGCGAAGGTGGAGGCAAACGAACAGCCATGCTATTGATTTACCTGGGAGTCAGAGCGGAGAGGAGGGGACAGCTTCTAATCCATCCCAGCTCTCCATATCATCTGTCTGTCGTCTTTCTCTCCATCTGACTCCTGGATCACCCTTACTGCTCTCACTTTTCACTTACTTCTTTAGCAGCCGAATCAATAGTATGTGTCTCTGTCATCTCCCTGTTTGATCTGTCTTCCCTTTGTTTGATCTGTTTGTTCATGTTACACCTTTCTCCTGATGCTTTCACTTCCTCTGTTGCTGTTTTTTTTCTCTTTTGTCTCTCATCCCTCTCTTGCCTTTTTGTTTCCTGCCTTCATCCATCCATCACGCAATCACGCCCACATACAAGCTGTGAATCAGTAATTAATAGCCAAGATGTCTTCACCTGTGGAGAGGAGCATATGGTGAGATATTAAAAATTTAACTTAAGACTTTCCGCACTTCAGCTGTTCGACACTCAAGCCTGTTTTGTTCTCTCTGTCTCCCCTCCTTCTCCCTCTTTCATTTTTTCTTTCTTCCTCCTTTACTCTCGTTCTGTCAAAGCACAATACTTTTTTCACTGTTTCAGGTGTTGGTCTGGGAAACGTTTTTGCTCACGGATATTTTAAGCAGTGTCCTGCTTCCCTAATAGAGATTTCCCCCGTTGGTACATGTACTGTGCATTCTTAATGCCTGTTTTGAGATATGTGTAATGATGAAAAAAGGGAGGAATTAAAGATTAAAAACAGGGATGTTACAGAGAGAGAAAGTGGAGAGACATGACAGAGACAAAGTTTGTGGTCGGGTTGATCCCCTCACTGCCCCCCACCCTCATGGTGCAATCAGAGGGAGACACCCTGAAGGAGCTTGAAACAACCACAACAATCCCATTTTCCAACCACTCAAACACACACACACGCACGCACACACACATTTTGATCCGAACGTGTTCTGTGTTCCCCTTCTCTCTCCCTCTGAATGTTTTCTTTCCCCCGTCATCTCCTCGTCTTCCATCCCCTCGGCACGCATCATGGTTTGACATTGCAAACTGGTGCCAGACCACAAAGCCTTATTTTCCCTCTGCAGTTTGTTCTCCTGCTCTTTCTTTCCCCCTCTCTCTCTTTTTATCAGTCTGTCCTCCTGCTCTTACCCCTCCTTACTACTCTACACTTTAATCTGCAGCGGGGGGCTTAGTGGCACGGCTGCAGGACCTCCACATCACTTCTTTTCTCTCCACCAGAGGATTTGCTGCTGTTTACAGCTGCTCACCAATGGCCCCACTCCGTCCTCTCCGTTCTCTGAAGTAATTTATTTGTTTAATAATGTATTCCTTTTAATTTCCTTTGCTTTTGGCTTTGCCCTCTCTCTCATCTTCTCTATACAGTGGCGTCTGTGTGACATGTGTTTGCATTACATTTCATTACTTCCTTCTTTAATCACTGCCCCATCCACACAGCTCTCGAACTCAGTTGATGTCTGCAAAATTTGTGATCATGGCTTTGTCTTTCCAGCGCCAAGAGATAGGCCTCCCAGACGTACACTTTTAGTTTTGAAGCAGCAGAATATGTATCACGTCAGTGGCAGCCACCCAGATCTTTGTTTTTTGTTCCTCTCTTGCTTTTGGCAGCATCTTCAGTGCTAAGCGTTCACTGCTGTGGTATTTTCCCAGAGATTTCCCGTCAGTCAAACACTGTGACCTGCTATTTTCTTTGGATTTACATCTGAAGAGCAGAAGGTGGCGCTCATTTCTTCATGGGTTAGCCATCACCGCTTATGTCAACCCTTCTAGCATTTGCTTTGTCACTCATACGAGCCAGAGGATTTTTCTGCTTGGAAACAGCTCCCTACCTCCAAGTGTTAAAAGCCGTAGAATGTAAAAGCCTTTCATGTGATCCCAATGTGAAGCACTGTTGTGCTATATCAATCAACGACAAAGTAGCAAAACAGACATTAGCACCAACATTTCATGGATTAATACTTGGGGCCAAAGCAAGGAATTTTCCAGTTCATTATGTGAGCTGAGAGTGTTTGCCCTGGATCCCTTGTGGGAGTCTTTACCTCCTCTGTCCCTGCCATGGCATAGTTTCAACCCTTGGCTCAGTCTCTCCATTCACAAACAGCACAGCCAAGCAGCAACTGGACGCTCCAAAATGGCTCCCACCAATCACCCGCTACACATTAATTCTATTAGTCTCTTTCTCTTAGCTGCTCATTTCTCTGCCTGTCTCGGATTAGCCTTCGACTCTGTTTGTCTGTAGATTTGTAATTAATGACTTTGATTGTCTTTTTGTTTGTATTGGCCGAATGAATCAGGATAAGAGTGTTGAGCTGAGATTTTTTTCTCTTTTGTCGCTTCATTTCATCCTGTTGTCATTTCTCTCTCTCACTCTCTCTCTCTCTCTCTCCCTCTCTCTCTCTCTCTCTCTCTCTCTCTCTCTCTGGTGGGCTAAGAGTCCAACACAAATCCCATTTCTTGTTGTTCATGTTCAGGAATTTTGTTCTGCCTCCCCATTTTCCTTAAACTGCCTGAGGCACCTGGGATTACATTAAGTGTGTATGTGTGTGAGTGTGTGTGTGTGTGCGATGTGTTTGTGTGTATGGATTTTCTTCACCTCAGTCTCATAATATATGTTCTTTCCTTGAGGAACACTTACGGCAGAAACTGACCTCGAAAGTGCTGTAAAGGTTTATGTATGGGTCAGTCATGTGAGTTACATGAGAGTGTATGCACCTGTGTAAGACCCTCTTGTTGTGTGTGTGTGTGTGTGTGTGCGCGCGCGCGTGTGTGTATGAAACATAAGGTTCTTTTACCTACACCAAACATTTTAAATTACTGGACATGTTCTGGCCTCATAGAGATATAATGCTGCTGGCATGAATGCAAATTTACAAACCTGACCTGAAATATCCTGCTGTTTCGGCTGGATTAAATGTGTGTGTGTGTGTGTGTGTGTGTGTTTTCCTGGGTCTGATTATGTGTCAGCATGAGAGAGAGAAAGGGAGTGTGTGTGCATGTGTGTAAACAGCTCATTTTGTAAATGTTTGTCAGGCAGGTCTACCAATCCATGTGTCCTTGTTGTAAAACTTTCCTGTCAGAGAGATGAAGATGTTCTGGTTTCGGGTTTTTTCTCCATGATACTGATTCCTACGGTGGCCCTGAGAGCTCACAGCCCTGCATCTTAAGAAAGCACATGCAAAAAGAAAACAACACAAGCAAATGGAGAAAACACTTTGTCAATTTGACAACACATGCGCAGCATTACGAAAATACTGTGCAAAGACCAAAACACAACACATTAGAAAAACGTGCTGTAAAAAGACCGCAACACATCAGAAGTGTTTCCAGAGGACACTTAAAATTGATGCACATGTCCTAACACGCTTGTTGTTGATGTGGAATTTGAGTCACCCTATTAAAGTTCTCTTTCCATCAGTGGTGTTGGAAATGAGATAAAAGTAAGTGATTTTGATTTATTTTAACGTTGTGATCGCGTGATTCAGATATTCGCATACTGGCTAATAACCATAGACTGACATACTGCCATAGTCTTGATGTCGCCCATCTGTTCCTGATACAGTCAAATGAAGCCAATCCTTGGACAGGGCCATCTTGGACATGACGCAGGCTTTGAGCTTCCATTCTAACAGCTATAGGGTGCCCGTCAGTCACGTGAGATGAGCTGAGCCTCTGATTGGACAAACTTGTAATCCTCCAAGCCGTTTTTTGAACCATGATGTAAATATGCTTTTTAATGCTGTAAAAGTCCAGGGTTTTTTTTTTGCTTCATGCGTACATGACTTCTGGTCTTCCTGCAGTCAGCCTCTAGTTGATTCAGAACAGCAACTCTTAGCACTTCCGCATAGGCCTCAATTTTCTCTAGCGGATGTTGCCCCTTGCTAATAATGGATGTGTGTATCACTTTAAGGTGTCCTCTGAGAACTCTTCCATTGTGTTGTGGTCTTTGCAGCGCATTTTCCAAAAGCTGTGCAGGTGTTGTCGAATTGATGAAGATGTTTCCTTAATTTGCTTGTGTTTTGTCTTTTTGCCTGTGTTCTCTTATGTTGCAGTTCTCTTGAGCTTTCAGAGATTGAATAGATCTCCAGAACTACTTTGATTCATGAAAAAGGTGTGTATGTTGGATGGAAAGCACAGACCATCAATGTTAACTTAGCTTTAAGGAACAGGCTGGTACTTGTACTACTGTTGGTATGAGAATAACTCTGAACATACATGAATATCAGAAGAGATATCAGTGCACTGAATGAAGCATACTGTCTTTGCATAGTTATACTGCACCCATCATTCACCTTGCACACACGCCATGGAATCACTTCCTTTCTCTCTAATGTATCCCAAACCCCTTACGCAGCAATACCCCCAACTCCTCCATTCCAGGACGGCCTTTAGACACAGGAAGTGCCTTAGCAGGTCTCTCTATACTGCAATATTAAATTAGGTTGGTCATTTAATACATCCCCCTGGTTTAGAGATTGGCATCATTTTCCCCCTGCATCCTCTGAATCTCTCGGCCAAAGCATAGAGACACCTGACCGACTCCCCCAGCCTCCCCCGTGCCTTTCATAAAAAGCTCCTGTAATAGGTTTATTGAAAATAACAAGGTTGTCTTCTAGAGTTACAGACCAGGCTCAGATTCTGTCTCGGCTTGAACGTCGATAAAGTAGGGAGTATTTTTTTCAATGGAGCCTTGTTTTTAACCTCAGGCTAAAGTATGCAGTTTACAATTTAACGGTGTGGATAGAGTTCAGTGTTCTGTGCTATCCATGTAGAACATTAATACAAATCATGGACTAAGAAAGTAAAGATAAAGCTCCATCTCTTAACAGGTAAATCAGAATCAGAATGTGGGTGAACTTTCCTTTACACATTCATCGTGTTCATCTTGTGGGGTTTTGGTGAATTAAAATGAACATAAAGGGAAACAAATATAGCAAACAAAGGAATCTGTTGTTGAGAAACATTAACATTAATCATTTTAACTGTCTCTTTAATAAGCTGCGGTTTCATATTACCAAGGGAGGGATAAAGAGTTAACTGTTTTGAATACAGAGAGAATGAGCGGTCAGGAGAGAAAAAGATCTTCATGAAATCATTTATGTAATGTGTAGAGTCCTCTAAGGAGACTCACTGAAATAGTGTTACAGAATGAAAGTTAGCGACTGAAATGCAATTTAAGGCATCTCCAAAATGTAATATAAAATGACTAAAATCTAATATGAAGGGACTTAAATGCAGCATAAATAGAGCTGGGGACCAAACTTCAGTTCTTTTGTGGCATCGACCGAAATGCTTCGGAAGTACTGAGTATCAAATTACGCCTCATTTTATGGCATGTTTCAGTACCCAAAGGGTTAATCACGTGATCATGATCTTATAATGCCGCCGACGATTCACTGCAACATTACATGTGGTTGCAGTATGCAGGATAGTGCCAAATTAGCAACTCTGTCTCTATATTTAGTGACTTTCGGGCTCTCTAGCAACTTTTTTTTCTAAAAAGTGACAAATCAAGTGACTTTTCTGGAGTTTGGGACGGAGTGAAAGCATGTTTTGATCATCAGCCGCTGCTTCTCTAAAACACAGACTGCTCTGCTCACAGCAGACCCTCCAAGCTGCAGCCAGAGCAGACAACTGTATGCAAATGAATTGCGCTTATGTTTCTCTTTCGGGTCACTTTTGCCCGGATTAAGGAGGAGCGTTTTAATTTAACATAAAAAAAACCCAAGAATGGACAGAAGAAAGTTCATTTTTAGTTATTAACATTTACAGTGTACTCAGTGTACACTAACCTGTCACTTGTTTGCACCTGTTCTTTTGCACTGGCAAATATTTGTTTTGTTTTTTTATTTTTTTATGCAATAAAACTGCTCAGAGTAGAAAATTAGATGTATATGAGAAATTAAGCTCAAGATTTATACCGTAACATGTAATGAAATGTTCATTTTGTTAGAACTGATGTAAAAATTGGTATCTAAAAAAAGTAGCGTACAGAAACTGGTATCGAAGTGAAGGTATCGGGATCGCTACGGGAATTGAACATTTTTGATTGATACCCGGTCCTAAACGTAAATAATCTAAGTAGGAGAGTCAATGAACTTTGATGCAAAGATACCAAAAAATAATTAAAAATTACACGATACATAAAGGTTTTAAATATACAGGGTTCACACAAGGTAACTTAAATCTGATCAAAAGACCCACTCAGCTGTCTGGTAAGGAGCTGGACAATCAGAGGGAAGGGTGTTTGTGGACAGGGAGCCTTAAAGAGACAACAGCTAAAATGAAGCATTCAAACACAGTCCGAAATAAAGGCCTAAAAAGCACAATACTCCATCTTTAAATGTCTAATAAAGTAACTTCATGTATTGTAAAGTAACTTTAACGTACAGTCATGTTATTAAATTCCACATTAAGGCCCTTAAGTGCATAAAAAAGTTATCAAACTGTAACTTACAATGACGTAGATGTTTTAAAATGACATGAGGCAACTAATGTAAGATCAAATGACTTGTAAATAAAGATGTTTGAATGTCACGTTAAGTTACTTAAAGGTAACATGAAGAGCTTCAAATGTAATAGAAAATATTTAGATAACATGAAAAATATATACATAACATACATATCATTAACCTCACAATCTACAAACAATGGGGAATTAAATGCAACACTGTCTTGTTTTGTTTTGTTTTTCCAAATGGAACATAAAGTGACAAAAGTGTCACACGATGACTTAGATGAACATGAAATGAGTAAACATAAAAGAATGAGGGAAAGAAAGACATATAACAGATTCCTCCAACTCTGTGGTGCTTTGAAACTCCTGAACACAAGAGCACTTCATTATAGTTTAATAACAAATTCCTGCTTTTATGTGCAACATTTTATGAGACACAGAGAAAGCTTATTAAGCAGCTTCTGGTCATCAAATAACTTAATTATACACTTTTAATTAGCCCTCAGTTGTTGTGGTACTGTTTCTGTGTGAGTGTGTTTTTGGGTGTGTGTGTGTGTGTATGTTTTTCTGTTCTTCTTTATGGGCAGCTCAGTTGACACATCAGTGAGGTTCAGAGTTCAGTCACAGCACAGATTGATCCCTTTCGTTCTGCACAGCCCGGTCACCTCCTGACCTCGAAACTGTCTCAGTTTCCCTGTGTGTGTGTGTGTGTGTGTGTGTGTGTCTGTGTCTGTGTCTGTGTGCGTGTGTGTGTGCAAGCATTTGACTGTCTACTGTTTCCCCATTAAGACAGACATAATAGGCTGGTGTCAAAATCATGACACACACACATATACTTGTGCACAGTCAAAGGCACTAAAGCACAGGATTATAACGTAATCTGAGTTTCTTGGCTGATATGCTGATTCACTGATTAGAACTGGTCTGCCATGCCAGCAACGTGTGTCTGAGAGAGAGAGAGAGAGAGAGAGAGAGAGAGAGAGAGAGAGACTATAATGAGAAATAATGTCATGGTTTCTGTGTTTGTGTGTGCATGTTGGGGGACAGCGGTTTAAAATTGCAGGCAAGCTTAACGTATGCTGCCTGCTTGAGCACATGAAAGAGAACAATCATCCGAATGAGAATTGCAGAAAGCTACATCTCTCTGATTGGAATTCAGCAGTCGACCTCTGTATTGGCATCAGCTCACACTCTCTCTTACACACACACACACACACACACACACACACACTCACACTCACACAGAAGCAGGGTTTTTATGATAAGCTTGCTTACCCCAATAGACTTGCGCATGCACGCAAGTACACACAGCCACACTAGCAGCACACATAAAGCTTGCCTAACAAATTGGCTGCACAAACACACTCTGCAACACAGTGATATACTTTTTTTTTTTTCCCTGTTGCGGCGTGTGCTCTTTGTAAGCCGCCGAGCCTCCTCATAGACTATTTAGCTGCTTCTCTGCTGTGCTGGGTGGCAGCCAGTAAAATGGTGGCTGTTCATTGTGGAAGGCTGCTGGCTGCCATTGATTTGGCCCAGCGGGTCCCTTAGGATGCACACTGTTGCCCCGCCAGCTAAGGCCCACTGATGGGGTCTGTTTTGAGTGTATGTGTGTACCGCAGATATAAACGAAAGGAGACTGTAAAGTGCATTTATTGGTGTGTTCAGCTTGAGGACCTCCTTCTTTACTCACTGTATATTCTGAACTTCTTAAACTCCTTTGGGAAGAGTGCAGAGAAGTCCAGAGCAATCAATTAGCTTTAATGCTTTTGATGTGTTTTGCTGTGTTTACCCATAGCGACAGAAAGTAGCTTGTTCGGAAAAGTGCTCTTCTCCAAGTACTCCTCTTCTTTTTCCTCTAATTTTTTTTTTCCCCACACATCGATTCCTCAGACAAGAGGCTGAAAAACAAACAAAAGGATGCTGGCATCAGACTATAAATAATGCAGACGCACAGATTGGGGTCAAATGCTTTGGATTCCCTGGCACATACAGACGACTGAATGGGAGCTCATGCACGTATAACACACACACTAACATTATACATTTTGAGGTTCTTTTACCTTTGAGCTAAACGAATTCCCTTGTGAGCAGTCAGCGTGATTAATAAGTGTGCACTGACACACACTTCCGACTGTACACACACACACACACACACACGCGCACACACAGGCTGTTTGCTGCCTTTATGTCTTTCGATGACAAATTGTGACAAACAAATCTGTGTGGAACACGTTTCAGAGTCGTTGCCCCTCTTCTTCCCTCTTTCCTCTCCTTTTCAAAACACCGACAAGGGCGACTTAGTCATCCTCTCTATCCTCCACTCCGATCCATCAGCACACTGCTATAACCTGCTGCTGCTCTGTGATAGATGACTCTCCATGTGCTGATGTATGGCCTTATCAGACTTTGAGGAAGTGACAGATTAGATCATTATGCCCCTTCATGATTATGAGGCTTGTTTTTTTTTTCATACCCGTGTTACTCTGATGCGAGTCTGGATCGTGTTATATGAGAAGCATTTTTCATTGTTGTGTTTTTCCTGAGGAGGACAAAAAGGAGGAGAGGGAAGGAGTCAGGTATTGGGTAAAGAGGGAGCATCGAGGATGCGTGTATAGAGCCATTCCACTTAAAGAATATCTTCTTAAAACACACCTCTGTCCACTGCTTTTTGTGACTCTACACAAACTACTGTCCATATAAAAAACATTTGAAAACTTTTATGTGAATTCTTTGAAACGTGTGAGTCAAGGATCTGTGCAAAGTGATAATTGAAAAGCAGAGATTCTTGAAGGCTGAAAGTGAAACCGGCCATGTTCCATCGATTCTATTAATGGACACAAACAAATCTGTAATGAAAGTCCATTAAAAAGCTGTGGCAGAGAAATGCAGCATCATCTGCCGTCAGCAAACTCCAGCGCCCACAGAACAAACGAGATATTCAAAGTAAAAACCTTGGCTACAGAAATGAGAGTTGCTTTGTCACTTTGTGGAGTGGATTTTGCCGATGTTTTTCAAACTCTGAAGACATTTTCTGGTCACAGTTTTAAATCCATTTAATCATGATAGACAGCCTCATTTAATTAGGTATCAATAAAAACAAAGGAAAGTGCATGATCTCCTGTTTTCTACTTGAGTTGAATACAAAGCAAGTTTATCCAAAAAGTATTGTGTCGAGCATGCATGATAAACCACTTCAGTCATGCTGGATGAGAAAGACTACCACATGATTCCACAGTGAAATCAAATCCACGGGTGAAATCTGACCCTTCAGATTGAGCTCTGGTTACACAGACAGTGCTTTTACACCATTGTTGCACCAGCTAGCAGCCAGCTTCAGTCTGACTAATACTGTCAGAGTACTAGAGACTGCAGTGGACTGTGGAAATGTGGTTCATGGAGACCTTCTGGTGGGATACAAAGCACTTCTGCGATTTAGAATTATTTTGGATCGAAGAAAAATATTTTAGAAAAAAAGACACTGTAAGGTGTTGTAAAACATGCTGCACAAAAAGAAGAAAATTGTAGAAATTGTTGCAAATATGCAGAGTTCATTATTTTTATAAATTGAGCACTGAATGAGTGGGAGTTGTAGGGTAGTGCGTGATAAAAATATCATACTCAAAAGTTGCCCATAATAACACTGATATCAAAAAGCAGCAACCCTGCAAAAACTGATCAATTGTAAGCCAAACGAGGGTAGGAACAGGCGGCTGACTCATGGAATGACACGACATTATGCAATACAATATGATACAACACGATCAGCACATTGCAAAACGATATAATACAATATGACATGGGACAATATGATACACCATGACAGGGATGCACCGAAATGAAAATTCTTTGCCAAAACTGAAAACCAAAAATGAAGAAACCGAGGCTGAAAACCGAAGCACTGAAAGAAATTATTACTCTAACCGTACCATTGCATATATTGATATTAATGATTCAAAGAATAATGCCTTCTTCACAGAGATGACTTGGAAGCGCTATAAAAAAGGCATATTTTTTAGCTGCGTCTCTTGTGTTTGCTGTGACATTTCTGGTCTCTGTCCGTTACACAAAGTTTGCTCGTCTGTGTGTGTGTCCTGTCTGTGTGCATCGGGGGAAACTTTGCTGTGTGCGATACAGAGAGCAGAGGAGAGCTGTGAATGTGTGAGCATCCCATTGTAAAAAAATAAATTACATAAAACTATTTAGTCTATTAAAAAAACAAGGTATGGATCTGATCTAGAGGTATGCCCCTAATCTGGTTCAGATCGTTGATCTGTACTCTCTTGTCCTCCTGCATTGTATGCGTCTCCCACTCCAAGCGGGTTCTCCACATTACATCCTGGATCAGTTCTCCTGTGCTCATTATCTTTCTCAGATATATTGAAATACATCGGCCCTTGCTCAGACAAGAGCGTGCCGGCCGAGGATTTTTGTTGCGTCATCACAACAAACTATTTTGTTTCTGTGATAAAAGTTTTTTCGGCCAGAAACGGAAAATGTACTTTTGGGCATTTTCAGCCAAAAATTTTTGGTGGCCATTTCAGTGCATCCCTAATCATTAAATATATGGACATTGCAATATTAATAATTACAGCCTCATTTAATCATCTTCCCTTCCTCTTAAGCCTTCAGAGGCACTTCTGCCATGTGTGCACAAGCAAAAGTTCAAGTGCAATCCCTCCAGTCTGTAGCACATGGGAATACTTTCCCTACTCATTGTCAATAAAAAGAGCAGTAACTGTCAGGTAGAACTCCTTGCTCCATAAAGTCTGCTTATCACAGGTAAGTACAACTCTCATTGCAGCCTTAAGCACATACTTCACCTTAACTCTCACCTAGCTCAAAGAGGTGAAGAGCTTTTATGTCTTTTTGATTTCAAATTAGGCGGATATCCCATCTTAATATTTTTGTTTTCTCCATCTCTGAGGACAATCTTGTGATACTGTCGAGGAATCTCTCATAGTTTGGAGAGAAGCATCTTTTTTCCCAACTGTGCATGGTACACATGGTCTTTTTCTTTCATTACCAAAGCAAACAGACAATACTATTAGTATAGACTTGTGTCAAATCACAGTCACACATCTTACAAATCCTGTGAGAAGGATCTGATGTAAAGCATTACATAATTTAAGTTATCCACATACTCTACACATATCCATGCTTCTATTTGAAGCTCTATTAATCTCATGCATGTAACAGATTACACGGATATGCTGGTCATGCTTTAAGAGGCTTTAAGCGTTGACATTGCAGTATAATCAGTCTTCTGTGTTTCTGTGGCTGAGAAACACTTGTACTGAAATGTATATTTTGAATCTTTGTATGTATGTGATCAGGACTAGAGGAGCATCAAACAGCTGACTCTCGTGCCTGGAGGTGAAGCACACTGTAATATCAGGATGCAGCTGCTGCATGTTATGTTAAGTTTTCCTCGTCTCTTTCCCTGAAAAAAAAAAAAAAAAAAAACAAGCTTTGACAGTAAAAATGCAGCCCACATCAAAGTATCATATTATACCTATCATCAGATTCAGCACTTCATCATTATTGGATGCATGCATAAAGCCTTTTTTCTTCACCTAACCCTGAAATCAATTCTGCAGTGCATGTAGTATCCACAGCTAAAGCTGTTGGAGCGGTAAAGCTGCTGTTTGACCTTTTGTTGAGATAGTGTACAGTAGAGTGTTTACTGTGCATGTGCAGCATTTTAATGCTGATATCATTCAGCCTATAGGCTTTCTCCGTGACCTCTGACCTCTAAATCCCTGCCATTGGGACAGTGTCATGATTGATGACGTCATTAGGAGCATCAGTGACACATAGAGACAAGGCCATGTTTTGATAGACAGCCGCCCTCCTCATCCATCTTCCTCAAGCACGTGTGTGTGGTGTCCATTCATCAAACATGCAGCTCCGAGGTAGCATGCAACATATCTGACACTCTTCATCATCACACAAGCAGCTTTTGAATTCATTTCATGATTTTATAGTGTGTGTGTGTGTGTTGGGGAGAAAGAAAGGTCCCCATGGTACCCGCTCTCCTCCTCAGTATTCTCTCCGTGGTCCCCTCAGTCTCTTCTACTGTAAGACAACCTCTGCACTGCTGTCGTTACCTATTATAACGTGCACAGCACCATACAGGGCTGCTCTCCTCTGAGGCCTACACATCAAATACACACATCAACAGACACACACACACACACTAAGGAAAAACACATGCACATGCACATATGGTATATACAGTATGCATGCATGGCATCACAAATTATAAACTGCTCTGACTTTCTGCCTCTTATTCCAGTCTTGCAGTTTTCTTTTCACACTCACGGAGGTGGAAAGTAACAAAATGCACTTACTGAAGTACAGTTAGATACTTTAAGCACTTATTAAAATACCTTCAAACCTAAAATTTTATTTGTAATTTACTAGCTGGAACATCACGACTCCCTTTTTATATTCAAAATAAGCAATCATCATTTTGTAGTCGTTTTAATTTGATAGGTAGGGGATAGTTTATAGTGAGCAGATAGTTATGAAAGTTATGCAAATTAGAATCCCGACAAAGTGAGCAAGACCTCAAGATAATTCACAAGGCTTTTGTATAAGGTGCAAGGGTAAACCTTAAGAGAATCCACCCTGTATCAGATCAGTCCTCTTTTATATGCACATCCACAGTTGCTGACACCATTTTACTGTCATTAACGACCTCAAAGTTTAACTTCTCATTCTTTCAGAATAATGTGACCGAAAAAATTTCAGGTTTCAGGTTTTGAAACTGTGACTTCTTCAAACCAGAAACTGGCCTATGACCACACAAGGGTTCTCAAATCAGAAGTCTACAGTGGCTTTACATCTTTTCTGTCTATATGTCATCAATTCACACTGTAGGTTTTCAATTGCATATCCTGTCAACACAGACAATTTGAGGTTGCACATTAGTCTAAGACTCTGATTGGCTGCGAAACAAAGGGAGAAGATTCGGATTAGCTCATCACTCACCCCGAATGATGGACTTGCCCTGCACAAACTATTACTGCCCTGTGCTATAATGCCAAGGCTTCTTTGTTTGTTGTCCAATATGCAACTCAAAAAGCAAGAATGGATAGCTGTATGAATACTTTTTTAGAAACTACATGCATCTTGTTTTATTGCATCCCACTGATTTTACTCTCTACATGATCTGTTTTCTTGTGTGCAGTCAAAGAGGACAGCACTACTCTATGACCGGACCATTTCCGATACCAATCCAGATCACCTTCAAACTGACTTGAGTAGTTCATCCATTTTCAATCAAGTTTTTGTTTGATCACTGATTCACTGAGCTAACCTGGGGCCATGTTTTAAAGTTAAATGCAAGGCAAAAGTAAAAGCTGTTATCATGAAATCAAAAATGTATAATTAAAATAGATCCAGAGACAGGAAACTTTACAGTCTCTAAGCTAAGCTAAGATAAGCTAACATACAGTTGGATTACTGACTTATCCACTGGGAATTTTAATAACAGTTCTTTTTTCTAAAAATTAAATTTGTCTTTCCACGAACGCTGCCTATTAAAGCATCTCTGTATTTCACTTCCGCTTTAAGTCATCGCTCAACAAATTTGCAATGACGTGCGTCACTGATATATCTTTAGGGCACAAGTCATATTTTTGAATTTAATAAGGGATGAGATTCAAATAAAGCCTGCTGTTATATAAAGTTCTGGATCCGGTCGAGGTGGAGGAAGCACTTATTGAAACGACCAGATCTTATGTTTTTGCTTTTTAAAAAAAAAAAAAAAAAAAAAACTATTTATTATTTATTTATTTATTTATTCATTCATTCATTCATTCATTCATTCATTTATTTATTGCGGGGGGGGGGGGGGGGGGCACTTTGTGGGAAATCATGTCAGTCTCTTCTACTGGCTTGTTTCCCTCACACCCTCTGCCTCGCTCTCTCTCTCTCTCTCTCTCTTTTCTCTTTACACTTTCAGATCTTTAAATTGCACACTCACACACACACTGGCACGCACTCTCTTACACACACGCACACACAAACATACACACACACTAACTCCAAACTTCTGTCCTCCGTGACATCATTGAGTTTTTGGTGCCCCCAGCGGCAGCCAGCCTAAGACAGGAGGAAGCGCTGGGCCCTGCTTGCTTGGATGTCTGATTTGATTCGTCCTGACAACCAAGGACCATTTGGGAACCTTGTAACCACGGCAACTACCATCACAATATTCTGGGTGGTTGGTGGACGGGATCAGACGGGGCCGGTGTTCCTTTGCATCCATTTTTAATGACCGATGTACTTAGTCGTTCTTCCCGGGCCAGTCTCCCTGCGGTCCCATCTCCAAGCAGAAGAGGCAGCCGCACTTGGTGGAAAAAGCCCCCATTACATATTTATTGTCCCCAGTCTTAATTACTGAGCCAGAGGGGATGTGGGTTTAGCTCTCTCTCTTCTGTCTCTCTTTTTAAGTTGGAGGATGAGGTCTTCTCCTCCCCGCTGTGTCTCCTCTCTCTCTTCACTTTAGCTGTCATACTTTACTTTAACCTTCTAAGTTATGCAGCTTCATATCCATTTCAAGGAGCCACCACTGGAAAATATGAGGTTTTGTCCACAAACTGTATTCATCGTAATATAAAACCAAAGGAATTGGCATGTTTTACATGAGCTTGACTGTTTGTGACAGCGAAATTTGGTCACGGCTTAAAACAAATTATTTTTTTCCATAATGCATGTAGTATTCATCTCCTCTCTGCCCACATTGACATCTTAAAACTACTGTGGGGAATTTTGTGTTTGAGTTGACTTTGGCACCTCTTGGGGACATAACACAAACATGATCTTATCTTGTCCTGTACACCTGCAAATTTCTGAGCAAAAAATCAAATCCTTTTGTATCTTGTTCATTAAAAATATGAGTCATTGTGAACACTGGTTCTAGGAATAAAAAAAACTATAGATGCAAATATTGTGTTGCTAATTTCAGAGTTAGAAAGGATTATCTAGTATGAAATATCCAGGCCACTTAAAACAAAACCAAACAAAAATTCCACATATAGTTTTTTTTTTCTTTGCATTTCCCTGCATGTTATTTTGAGTCGCTCTCATGTCCTCCCACTCCTCTGCAGGCCAAAATCAATCTGAGGAAAAAGGTTTGTAACTCCATCCTTCTCTCTCCGTTGTTGTAACATGACATCGGAGAAGATTGATCAAGAAATGTATTTTTGGACACAGCAAACCATCCCCTCCCCTTTGACCTTGGTGTTATTATTTTATGCTTTAGTTGATATGTCAAATTTATTTTTGCTGCTCCTGTGGTTGTGTCTGTTTTTTTTTTACAGCACGAAAGCATTGGGGTTTTTTTTGGTTTCCATATAAAATCAATTTTATAGAAATCTGGAGGTGGTGTGTTGCTTTTTAAATTCATATTGTGCTCATCTTTATCCCTCATTAGTCAATCTGGTGCCCTTGACTTTTCTCTTTCACAGTAGGAAGGCCGTTTCTTGGCGTGTGGTGGACCGAGGAATTTGGTGAATTTATGGAGCTCAATTCATGAACTGCTGCATGGCTCTGCTTATTCTCCTCCTGCTCTGACTCAGAAAAACAGGAAGTTCACTTGGTTATTGTGGGGCATTGGATGTGTTAGTGTGTGTGGCTGTTTCTGTGAATGGATGCTGGCTTACTTTCAACCTCAGATCTCAGGCAGGTGTTTTCTATACAGGACAGAAAGAGAATGGAAAGAGCTACATACATAAAAACCAACCACCATTGAACCCTCGGTTTAGACGGTCCTGTATTTGATAGAAGAGGATATGGTTGATGGGTTATAACCAGAGCACAATGTGCATAAAAGGTTCAGTTATTGAAGGGTTATCCTGCATCTGCTCTGGAGGAAATCTATATTTTATTTGATGTGAGAGCTGCTCAGGCCCTGTAAATTATTACTGCCATATTCCACCTGCTTGTGGAGGTCACCCAGCCAGCTAGATGGGTAGATACGTGTATGTGTACATATGTGTGTGTGTTTGTCTGCACATGTTGCCGCTGATGTGTTCCCACAGTAGTTTGTGTAGCATGTCACAGGGCCACAGTATTCACACTGCGGCCATACTGCAGGCTCATCCATCCATAGATCCATCCCTCCATCCATCCATGCACTAAAACACATTACAGAGATGACTGCCTCCGATGTGCCACTTTCCCCCCTAGAAATAAAGGCTTCCTACTGTACTGCACTATGTGCTGCTGGAGGGAGGAAGTATCATGGCTGTAAAGAGAAAACAAAATGCACATGCACTCCACTCACACGTGCACACACACTCAGGATAGCAAGGATGGGAAAAGACAAGCGCATTTGGTATAGCACCATGTAAAAATGTAGTTTTTAAATGTAATTTTTACATTATGAAGCAGTTTAACTGTGCTTATATGGTAGAACTATTATCTGCATCACAGTTTTTCTTGGTCATGAAATATGTGCACGAGTCAGACTTGAAGTGGAATAACTTGGAACACTTGCAAGGGTTAAAGGAGTCCTCAAAACAGCAGTAAGTTTGCCTCATGAGCAGAGATTTTCTTTCAGTCTTTCTCTAGACATTAAAGATTGTAGAGGTTTCAGAACGTAGCACATTATTGAGTGCTTGAGTATGGCACGGTTTGGATGGCTAGTGTGACCGTGCCCTCTGATTCCGTCATCATCGGCTTTCTTGATATGTTCACCTGGACATCAGCTCAACTTTCAACTTTAAAGGCTGATAATTCATCACTTTCAGGTAGTTTCTTCAGTGTAAGAATCAGATCTGGGTATCCTTAAAATAGCTTCCACCAGAGCTCCAGTTACAGAGAGACCCACCACACTCTTGACCGCATTACTTCATACCCCTTCTCTTCCTTTCATTCCCCTCACTTATTAAATCCTTACTGTACCATCCTCAGTCTCCAGCTCCCTTTCTTTAACCTTCTCGCCCCATCAGTGCTCATATCTCATCTACCCCCTCGCTCTCCCTCTTTCACTTCTGCAGTCCTGCTGCTATCTTTACGACCCTCTCACTAATGCACTGCTCAATTAGCCTTCAATGAGGTTTCCACTAAAGGCTGGGTAAATAGGTAATTACATGTTGTCATCCCCCGCCCCCACCTCCTGCTAATCCACTCAACTTCACTCCACTCCTCTCTCTCTCTCTCTCTCTCTCTCTCTCTCTCTCTCTCTCTCTCTCCTCTCTCTCTCTCTCTCTCTCTCTCTCTCACTCTCTCTCTCTCTCTCTCTCTCTCTCTCTCTCTCTCTCTCTCTCTCTCTCTCTCGATAGTGTGGACAGCTGCCAGAGATGGTCCAATAGTGGCCCAGCATGCGCCTGTTAGTCACAGCTGGCTTAACCCTTCGATTGGCCACATTCAGCATTCTGCTTAGTGCACACTTTCTGTTATTTGGGCACTTCATCATCAGAATGGTAGAAAACCTGAACCGCCCACTGCCTGAAAGCTGATAAATGCCTGGCAGCTAATAGAGTCATCAACAGGTCCAGGTGATTTGAACACTTCAGCTCCTCTGTCCGAGAAATGTCAGTCAGAGAGATGAGATGAATGGTGGCAAGTGGAAAACAGAAGAGAGAGGGATTTGCACTTTTTGTGTAACTGACAATTGGAGAGTTGAGTCACTGGGGCTTTCGACTCCGACGGCCATTGATGCGATCAAATTGAGTGCCCCAAGGCAACATCCACAGGCTCCCTGTGAAGCTGGTGGAACATAGTATTTTGTGTTTTTACTGCTGCTTGCTGAGAAAGAAAACATTAATTCATCATCTGCCGATATAAAAGGAAGGGAATGGGTTGTCTTTGAGTTGTCCTCATCTGTTATACCAAGAAAAACAACATTTGCTGTCATTTCTACATCATCCATCCAGGCAGGCTAGTGAATTCTGCCTTTGTCAAGGTTTGCACATTAGTCAACAGTGTCTTAACAATGAGGATATTCATTTTTCATGTGTTGGGACCACATCGCTTTCATGCAAGGAGCTCCCGAAAAGGACAAGACTTCTTCTTGGGGGAGATCAACTAAAAAGCTTTTACTCAAACATTAATGAAAAGGAGGGAACAAAAAGAGAGCCATGCCTGCAAATTGAAGTCTGAAATCAAACTAAGAAAATGTATGGAGAGTGGAAATGGAAGCTGAACTCACAATCTTCAAAGTGTAGCAGCTGTAGGATTCTTATTTTGGGCGAAAGGGAAGTAATAACTCCCCAAAATAGGATATTTGATTGGCATTTCAGTCCGTTTTTGTGAGAAGCAAGATATTGGTTTGGCCACAGCTCACACAGGCGAGGAGTGTGGAAATACAAAAAAGAAATAATAGCTGGTTTGGGCCTTTGGAGATAGGAAGAAAGACAGCGAAAACAGAAAGTGAGAGAAATAGGTTGGCAAGGAGAGAAGAGGATAAAAAAGGAAGGGTGGGGGCAGGGAAGCTGGAGGAAGCAATAAATGAAGGTGGAAAGGAGGGGACGGCAGAGGACAGAGTGTTTGGGAACCAGAGGAAGTGATAAGTTGAGTACAGCCCGACAGCCTAAATCCTCATCTCAATCAATCACATTTTCCCTTCCTCTCCTCTCTCTTTGTCTTATTGATTTCTTGTTTCTGCCAGTGTCCTGAAAGCCCAACTCAAATGACTGCTCAGAGTTTTTGGGGCTTCATGTCTTGGGGAAAAAAAACCCTGATGTCTCTAATTCTTTGTTCTCAGGGCTTTACACAGTGAGTTTCAGGGTCACTGGGGTCTTGTTCAGAACATGTAATGTGGAGCCCATTATATATTTTTTAATGCTGATAGAGATGTGCCAGGACCAACACGGCATTAGCCTGTAATGATAGTTCCTAAAATACTTTACCAAATTGTAATATGGTCATGTTCAGACAGGGGGGGTCGCAGGGAAGATCTGGTAGTTTTGGATGCACTGACAGTGGTCACTCTTACCCCCCAAGACAACACCTGAGTGGCCAACCAGAGTACATTTTCTAGTTTTTTGAGTTTCTTTTTGCAAACATGTTGCAAGTAGTGTCTGCACACCTGCTCCACAAATTAGAAACAGAGAGAAGAAGACAGGTAACTTGAGAAAAACCTAAGAGTCAATGCCTCCTCTGAGGTTGTAACATGTCGCATGTTGTTGCATCTAGTTATCTTGTGTGGCTGTTTGCAGCATGTTGAGGTTTGTAACAACAACACCCACCTACCTGAACTCTGGCACTGATTGGCTTACCATGAAATTGTAATCTACCTTCAGCCAGTCATCTTTACTTATTTGTCTGTCACCCCTCAAAAAAAAAAAAAGACAATCAGAAAGGAAAAAAAAACATTTTATTTGTAGCACCTGTCCTGTGCCAGGCTAAGCTATCCAGGTTGGACAACAGCTGTTTGATATCAGTGCATAATAATGCAACACATTTCACTGTCGGTAGTGGCGTTGTAACATTTGAAATAGTAATATATTAGATTACCTCTTACTGGAAAACAGTAGCAGTGTTAGTAACATTGTTACTGTTTTCCAGTTAGGGTTAGGGTTACTTTAAATGCTATTATTCCCAACATTGAACAGTTTTTACTGTTGGTTGTTTTTAAGTTGTTTTCCTTTTCTCCTGTGACTTAGCTGTTGAACAGAAGTACAAAGTGCATTTTAGTTATCAAAACAGAAAAAGTTATATGTGTAGCAAAAAATATAAAGAAAAACATCTCAAAAAGGTAGTTCTGTGAGGCAGTGAGAGCATCAACATAAAACACTCACTCACAACCTAAAAAAACATCAACAAATCATATTTTGACCCAGCACTGTGAATTATCTCATGAGTTTAGTGTATCATGATTGAGAATGGGGAGTTTTGAACCAGTTCTATTCAGGGCCTTAATCAAAACAAATCCAATTGCTGATTTTGTAAAAAGTCTGACCTGCTAACACAGGGCACAGCAGCCTGTTGCTGAGCCCTCTTGCTGACATTAGCTGTAGCTGCATTACCCATAGATTGTAAAAAAAAAGAAAGAAATGCACATCACCTCGCTCGGCTTAAACTGAGGTCACCATAAAAACTGCTCCCCCTGGTGGCTGGCTGCAGTACAAGTCAAAAATTCCGCCTCTCTATTCATTCCAGATGATATCTGGTCAAACTTTAAAAAATTATTACACCTCGTAGAAATGTTTCTCACATCCGTCTGCTGTGGTGATATTTAGATATTATTAGGCTGCATTATGGTCAAGTCCTCTTTTTTCTGAAATGTTTTTTTTTCATTAGTTATTAGAAGTTAAAAACGGGGTTTTATGCCTCGTTTAACAATGATTGACAGCTGCCGTTCTTGTGTAGTTTTTTCAGGAATAATAAAATACATCAGGAAGGAGAGCTAAGAAGAGATAAGACTGTTGAAAGAAAAAAATATATATATTTTTGTCACCCACTTCCAGTCAAATTTTCCCAGAGTTCCTTGTTAGTCTCTACTGTGCAGACCTTGGCTGCACAATGGGAGCCAATGGCGGCATACGTGACAGAGGTTTTTTGGCTTCAAAACTGTACAACGGTAAAAGGCAGAACCACGCTGTCCATTCTATATGCAGCCTATGACACTAACCAGTCACACATAGCAAGCTTTCTTTCCTAGTTACGTCCTCCAACATTGGATATTGAGTGAAGTTATGTCACTCAAATCAAATCACTGGTGCACAAACATACTTTGTTTGTGGACTGAAGTTTTTGAATAACTGGACATCAGGTGTGAACTATTAATTCTGGAGGCCAGTTTCCTGCACAGATGCCTGAATGTGCAGTCTCAAGTTTTGTGTAGCTTTATTTCAAAACGTTGAGAGATTGCAGATAACGTAAAAGTAAACAGGTGATGCTCATTTTTAATGGAAAGGGTTACTGGAAAATGTCTCCATATGTGCAGGGAGAGACAATCTATAGAAGACCGCAATGTATGTACTGTTTATGCCTCAAACCACCCCCACAATGTCAGTGTCTGACTCACGATCGTGAAAATCAAGGAGATGGTTTCCAGTAGTTTTCTCTCTCCTGCCATTGCTTTGCGTCTTTATCACATTTGCTGGTTACAGTATATACGTGCAGGATTTGACTGCTCTTAAGTGCAGAAAGAAAAAGATGAGTAACCCTCTGCAGTCGATTTTAGTCCCTTTCACAGTGTGATTATCATCATTACTGTCCCTCCTTCAAACTCTGACACCAAGTTGTGTTCCTTTAAAGATCAACATCTCTCTCAAAAACACATGCAGGGATTACTTGTGGAGTCTGTTTGAGATCAGCGGGGGAGATGGCAGATCGCTGGTAATCAGTGTGTGCATGACTGTATGTGTGCACACATGCTCTGTAGACATATACATCAAACAAACCCTCTCCCTTCAAGCCATCTCCAGCTTTGTTTTGTTTGTTGTACCACAAGAGAGACTGTTACATTTTGCTGGCATTTCTAAAAGATCAGATTTCCATACTGCTTGTTATCTATCTGCAATGAGCAAGTGTGTTTGCAGATTCTTCTGTGAGTGACACAGCGGCGGCATCTTTGATAGCTGAAATAGATAATCAAAGTGTTGCAGACAAAACAGCCTGAACAGAGACAGAGGAAAGGCGGAAGAATTGAAGGTACAAGCGAGTCCTGTTTGTAGAACACCAATTGGTTTCTGGGCCTTCTTACAAGTCAGACGCAGACAGCAGACAAGACTCTAGAGAATAAGACATGAGGGATATTCAGTTACTAAATCATCAGGTTTTAAGAAAAGATTAGAGATGGGCTTTGATAAGATTTTATTCATACCAATGCCCTTATCGATTCCACTTATTGATCCAATTTCCTTATCAACTCCTCCTGTTAATTTTCTATGTACAAAAAGTTGGCTTTACAGGTTTTCTGTCAGCAATATTTTGTTTATAACTAAATGAATATGAAATTGGTCAATGAATCTAGATATTTCTGGATTTAAATAAATCAAAATAAGTAAAAATTGCATGTCACTAACTTGGATATATTGTTTTGTTGTATGTTATTTAGTGAAGTGGGCCATCTAAGATCTCCAAGTGGTTATAGCAATGCTTTGGAACCTTGAGCTTGCCGTAGTTATGCTGAAGTCTGCCAGGAACCTGCACTTTGGAAAAAAAATTGTCTCTTATTATTATGACATTTAGAGTTTTTATTATTGTTTACAAAAAGTAATTGTAATATTTTTGTGCTAAATGTTGAAATTCTGTTTTAAGACCAAAGTTAAATCAATGTATGCTAACTGCTAGCATATCAGCGCAAGTTCCCATTTATTTTGGCATCAAGCTAGTGCTGTTTTTTTTATTGTATTCGGTGAATAAGGAGATGTGTTGTAACGTGTTGAATGTATTGAATAGGAATCGCTTATGAGAGAGTACTGTTTGTTTCTTTATGAAGTTTTACAGCTTCTTAAATAAAACTTTAAGTGGAAAATCCTGATAAGATAGCTGGGGCTGAATAAACGACATGAGGTCCAGCTGCTCCAGCATAATGTAAAGAATTGACTAGGGAATCATTAAGCATAAAGGCTAATGATGTCGATGGATGGATTGGATTTCTAATTGATTCTTAAAAGGAACTGGTTATTGATACCCATCCCTAGAGAAGATATAATAAAATTCATTGAGTGCAAAATAAGATTATCCCCTTGACACCTGTAAAATTAATTTGTTTTAACCTCTTGAAAGAATAAAAAAACTGACTTTTGGTTTTTAATCATAATGCGTCATTAAACCACTCAAACATAGATTTACAGGTATGCTATTCAGTTTTTATGATTTTACTGATGTTATATCTGCATGTAGACAATTTGGAAAGCTTTAGTTATTAATTCTTGCTTTTACAAATATTAAAAATGTATCTAAAAATCAGTCCACCAAAGCTCCTTTTGTGGATTTTTGGTATTGTCCACCATCATTCTCTGCCTGTACTGATTCAGCGATGGACTGACAGTACATCCCATCTCCTCTTTCTTATTTGCAATCATTTCTGTACGATAAACTGCCGCTGATCATCTGTCAGCTCCAACGGCATGATATGACCAGCACAGAAATCACACTGCTAACTTTTGTTAAAGTGGAGACACTCTAACATGTATTTAGCACTAATGGTGGTGTGGGTCACTATGTTGCAGCTACCACATTAGTGCATAAGCATCAACCAGGCTTTGGTGTGTGTAAAGTGTTGAGCAAATCTAATGAAAATCCCATGAGAACTCCATGAGATCTCGATGGGTCAAAATCATGGGATTGCAGAGAACATCACTCTAAAAAACAGGCTGCAGGCTACTTTTCTAAAGTTAATTTACTGTTCCGGTGGATATTCCATGGCTTTTGTGACTTTTCCACTATTGGGTATGATACATAATCATAAAGTTTAGGTTATTTAAAGTTTAAATGTTTTTGAATATGTTTCATCTAAAATTAAGATGAAATTTTAAAGTGTGAGTGTCGTCTATGAGGATGACATCATTAAAAGTATTTATTGTTTTTATGATCTGATTTACAATTTACACTTCATATGTGTTTGTTTGTTTTTTTGTTTTTTAAACATATAGACAGGATAGTACATGCTGTTCTACTTCCTGTCTCAGTTCATGTTCCCTGTTCAGCTTGACTTGTGTGAGTGTCTTAAGCACAGCAGGGAAGCACTTCCTGTGAATACTGTATTGACTTCCTGTCATTTCTGAATTGCTGCAGGAAATCCCTGCATATATGTTAATTTGATTACCAGATAATCCTGTCTATTCAGATTTCCTGTACAAAAGCACTTTCTTGACATTTTTAGACCACAAGGTTGACTGAGTGTAACTCTTTCCATTTTAGTCTTAGACTGTCAGTGGGATTGACAGCCATCACCAGCCAGAGTAAACACAACATAAAGGCAGACATACTGCAGCTTTTGAAGCAAAAAAAAAATGTTGGGTATGAAGCTACCGGAAAGCAGCAAAGTCATTACCAAGGTCTGTGCTTCATTCAAAAATGTTTTACCAATGTGGAGTTTCATCTCCGCTTTGACCGCATTTCTTTGATGCAAGTAGCTTTCAAAGGAAAAGTTTTCTTTTGAAAGGACAAACTACAGAAAATCTGTTCAAATATCAAGGTAAAGAACCAAAAGTAATGTGAATGTCAAAGCTACCTGAGGCTTTGGTACCAGCAGTGCAGCAGGTTGACTTAAAATACTTTTCATGACTCAAGCTAAGATCTGTGCTCAGTAGAAACGAAGAAAAACACTGAATGTGTATTTTCCACTCAGCACATCTTGTTTTTTCGTTAAACGGCCATGATGCAACAAATTTAAATTGTCCCTCCATTGACGTTTCTTTCAGTCTGCCACTGTTTCATCAGGGCAAATAGAATAAGTTAATTACTATGTCTAATTACATTTGGTGCCCCAGCTTTGGGAATATCAAATCACATTAGGAGACTCAGTGTTCTTCTTCCATGGCACATGGTTTGCCTGAAGCAATGCTTTTTAGGATCTGTCTTTTGTCTCCGTCTCTAGCTTTTTTTTCTACATCCCTTCCAGCTGTACTACACTCTCACTTTGTAGTCTACACCCTCCTTCTCTCTGTCATCATCCACCCACACACTCTTTTTCTTTCCGTTTTTGGATTTCATTCTCTCTTTAAATGATGTCTTTTTTACCTCCACTCAACAATTTCTGGTGGAATTTTAGCCATCAATGAAAACCATCTATGAATGAAAAGATAAAAATCAGCTTTAGTCAGGGTTATATCTTGTGTAATTGCTTTAACATGGAGACAACAAATTGAATTAATACAGCAGGAATCTGGACTTTGGTCAGAAGTTTCAAAATCATGTAAACAAACAGGTGTTGTGGAGTAAATTTGGTGACGATAAGGCTTTGGTAATAATATGAACTCCTCTTAAGTTTGAGGACATTGTCCAGAATAGATATAGCTGGCAAAAAAGTTAATAGTTAGTATTTCCTGATCATACTATAGAAGTAAAAAAAAAAGAGTATATATTAATAGAGGGAAAATTTTCATTCTTTCAAGTTCTTTGTAACTCAAATAAAGATCTGGACTATTCAACATACCTAAATACATCAGTTTCTGATACATATCGGTCAATTTTTAGCTGCATATATATATATATATATATATATATATATATATATATATATATATATATATATATATATATATATATATAATTTTTTTTTTCCTTTAGTGTTCCTCTCGCTGATTATGCATCAACTGCCAGAGAAGTCAGATGTCTTTCCTTCAGAAATGAAAAGTCTTATGATTTGATTTTTACCTGGTTTGAGTAATAAAGATGTATACTTTTTTTTACTTCCACAATATGATCAGGGAGATAGATACAAACTATTAACCTTTTTGCCAGTGTTTGTTTCCAGCAGGTTAGACTACTGTAACACCCGGCTCACTGGGCTCTCTAAACGAGCTGTAAGAGAGCTGCAGTACATCTAGAATGCTGCTGCCGAGTCCTGACCAGAGCCAGGAAATAAGACCATGTTAGTCCAGTCGTCAGATCTCTGCATTGGGTTCCAGTCACTCTGCTTGTGTACAAATCTCTTCATGGTTTAATACCAACGTATATCTCTGCCATGTTAGAGCCATATGAACCAACTTGGACTATGAGAACCTCAGGAAGGGGTCTCCTGCTGGCCTGCAGGTCTTTCAGAACTAAACACAGTGAGGCTGTGTTTCAGCTTTATGCTCTGAAAATATGGAACAGACTTCCAGAAGATGTGAGACAGGCCTCAACTCTCACAATGTCCAAATCCTGTCTGAAAACAGTTCGATTTAGCTTTGCTTATAACAGCTGAAAGTATTTTATCTGCACTCCTTGTTTATAATTTATGGAATTATTTGTATTTTATTTTATTCTATTTTGCCTTCTTGTGATTTTATGTTGCTGTAAAGAACTTAAAATTGCCTTGTGTATGAATTCTGCTCTACAGATAAACTTGCCTTGCCTACTTTTTTGGTCCTTTGTCACCTGTTGATAAAAGCAAGGTGCCAGATTTTTAAAGAATATTTATCAAATTAAAGTCAGTCGATGGCTGCACAGTGGCGCAGCTATTAGCGCTGCAGCCTACAGCAAGAAGGTCACAAGATTGAAACCTGCTTCCCCTGGTGGGTCTTTCTGTGTAGAGTTTGCATGCATGGGTTCTGTCTGGGTTCTCCAGCTTCTGCCCACAGTCCAAAAACATTCTCACAATGTCAATCGGTGATTCTAAATTGCCCGTGAGTTTGAGCGTGTATGGTTGTCCGTCTCTGTGTTTCAGCCCTGTGATTGGCTGGCGACCAGTCCAAAATGCACCCTGCCTCTCCCGCTAAGACAACTGGGATAGGCTCCAGCCACTCCCAAACCTGAACAGAATAAGCAGTATAGAAGATGAATGAATGAATGAATGAAAGTCAGTCATAAGTAAGTCTCATTGACAACACCTTTCGGTTCCTGAGAATAGGACCAAAGATGACAGTTGCCATAATGTAAATTCTGACTCCAACCAGCTTTTCTTGAATCTTGAAAATAGCAAAGTGGAGGAATTGATGCCATTGCTTTGCCATCTGGCAAACAGCTCACACATGTCCACCAAAGCAAGAATGGATAAGTTTAAAAATTCACAGCACAGTTTTTGAAAATTCAGAGATTAAGTAAGGAGGCCAAAACTAGATTTTGCACCCAGCTGTTCACATTTTTAATTCTACTAACAATAGGCCTATAATATTCTCTCCGCTGGGTATTTATTTGCTTTAAGAGGCAGCCCCAAATGCATGAAATACCTTCATTTACAAACCTGTTGGTAGCCAGGAGTTATAACGCAACTGAATGAGGGTCTATAAAAACGAATCATTTCATTATAAGTGAAACAGACGTAATTTGAGAAAATCATAAAGTAAATTTGTAAGTACAAAACTCGTGCATTTGATGAACATTTTTAATACAGAACTTTATAAGGAGCTAAAAAGAAAGTTTGTAACTGAAAGTTCAAAAGTTGGCTTTGATCTTATCTTCTAACTTTCAATCCCTCTCCTTTCTTCCTCTTCCTCTGATCTCTCCTCCTCCTCCTCATGCCTCTGTCTGTCTGTCTGTCCTGTGAGGAGCCGTAAGCCCGTGTGTCACTCTGTGAGTCAGTCTTTGTTCTGTCAGAAGCTATCTTACAGATAAGTGTGACTGATGGTTGCGGGCTCGGGCAGACACACACAGTGTATAATTGAGTGATAGGGACTAATGTAAGTGAATGGCTCAGAGCCGACTGCGATCCTTAGTGGCACACAAGCTCAGGCTCCCAGGGAGGCTTTCTGTTAGGCCCTCAGTAATACCAGCAACGGCAGCCACCCAGATTACAATCTGGAGACTACCTGGCTCTGCTTGTGTGTGTATGTGTGTTTGTGTGTGTGTGCACACGCTGCCCAGGTAATGTCCTTTTGTCTACTTTCCACCCTGCCCCTCTTTCCCTTTCTGTTCATCGTTCAGTTTACTGCTGTTTTCTCTCTCCTCCCTCCACACACCTTTTCTCATTCTTCTCATTTTTCCCTTTTCTTTTCATCCATCTCCCTCCAGCTTCCCCTCTTCCTCTCTTTCCCAGTTATCTTAGCTCTTTAATTAACGTGACATGCTGTGAAGTGAGATACTAAATAATGCAGGCTTTTCCAATGACATTGAATCAGCCTGAGTGATTAGTGGCCACACACACACACACACACACACACACACACACACACACACACTGAACACATATTGCCTCGCACAGTTTTGTTTTTCTAATCAGTCATCTACCCTTTAATACTTCTCGTATCCATTATGAAGCTACAATGATGCTTAATTAGATAAATATGCACAAGACTGCCCTTTTCAAAGTTAACTGTTTCACCAGTCTGAATTTAGCTGAACTAAATAAGAGTTCAGGTGGCTGTGATATAATTTAAAAACAAAATTCATTCAGAAAAAATACTTATAAGATACTGAAAATGTGAATTAACAGCCTCTAAACAATGTAACGAAGCTCTAAGATTCAAAACTTAATAAAAAGATTGAGAAGTGAGTTCTTTGGGTTGTTGGAGGATGCACAAGGCACCCAAACGTTCTCCCGTTCTGTACCGTCTCCCCCAGCTCCTATATCTGCTGTGATAGTGTAAATCACAGTGCAGAGGACTTAATTTGTGCTGGCAGAGATGTAGGTTATCCCAAAGCAATTGTTTCAGACCAAACCAAGTGGAAAATCCAGTGTGGGTTTAGTTGTTTTGCTGCCTTGGCTGCAGGGATGCTTAGAGCTCTGGGTTCCAGCGTTCTTCTCCCACCCCCACCCCCTTGTCTTTTTTTTTTTTTTTTTTTTTTTTTTTTTTTAATCAGATGGCTTGTTCAGGAGTGGAGGGGATTAAGACTGCTGCTGCTGCCACTGCTGATGACTCTGTCCAGTTTTGGAAAGCCCACGAACACATGCATGACAAAAAAAAAAGCCCCAAAGCTGCATGCACGCCACGCACATTCACACACACACAGATGAACCGATATACGAGCCATGCGGAGGTCACGTACATACATCAATGCACATACAGATGCATCTGCTAGCCCATGAACGCACATATATCCAGTGAAGGATAGCTTCTATCCAAGCAAACGTAATCATTGTTCATTCAGATCCTCCTCTCTTATACTCTCAGTGCCTCTCGCTCAGTGCTGTCAGTTTCTGGACAGCAGCAGGGATCTGCCATGTCTCATTGTGTCATGTGATTATAGCTGTGAGATTTCTGACACACAGGCTGACTGACGCCTGCCTCTCATAATGCCAGACACTAACACCCGACTCTGCAGATGGCAGACGGACGAACAGGCAGAGGGACGGAAAGAGGGACTGAGGGGAGGAGAACAGGCGAAATTGAATGATTGATGATGAGAAAAGAAGATCAATGAACAAGTTGATAGAGGGATGATTAGAATTATCCAGTGGAAAAAAAGAGTGATGATTATAAGTTTGGAAGAAAGAGGAAAAAACAGGAAGTTGAAGATGCAGGAAGAGAGTGATCTAAGGATGAAAGGATCGAGACACTGAGCTGTATGTTGACCCAACAGTGTGTGCAACACGGCCAGCAGATAACACCAGTCAGTCCCATCATCAATCAATCCCTCGCTCTATCCTTCCACCCATCTCTTAAAGCCACTGATTTCTTTTCATCAATCCCAGATCATGCCCCTCTTTTCATGCACATTTGGGAGAAAATCCTTTATTGGCGTCTTTTTTATTCCATCGTAGATCGTCTAATGGGTAAAAATAAATGAGGCTGTTGCTCGCAGGAGAAAGAAATTAACTTCAGAGGCCGACTGATGTTCAATGTGAAATGTTTGCACTAAGTTGAGAATTCATCAGCTACTTTTGCGAACACACACACACACACACACACACACACACACACACCAAAACACACCTCAGGCAATGAGTGTATGGTCCTAATGAAGCGAGAAGAGAAGAGGCAGCTGCAGAAGTGGTGTAAGGCCTGGAGGGGACTCACACACACTCCAGGTCCCTGTGTGTTTGTGTGTGCGTGTCAGTCTGTGTGTGTGAGGAAAGAGGATGTAATATGTGAAACTCTTAATTTGGAGAATGAGTCTAATGAATGCGTTCTTCTGTTTTTTTTAATTCTTCTTCCTCTCTGCAGGTTGTGAGGGCCTGTTTCTATCGTCCTGTCGTGCAGTGAGGCAGTGAGCTCACGGTGGCTACAGCATGCATGTGTCGAAATATCCCATGATGCACTCTGCCAGTCCAGGCCTGCTACTCCTCAGCTTCCTCTTCCTCGCTGATGCCGACTGTGAGTCCTTCAACATGACATGTGTTTTGGATGTTTGTACATGTGAACACGAGCACACACACTGGGTTGGGATGACCTGATTTCCTCTTACAATCCGCTCCTGATACCACATTTGCTTTGCGTGTGTATATGTGTGTGTGTGTGTGTGTGTGTGTGTGTGTTAGAGAGAGTGAGAGAGAGAGAGAGAGAGAGAGAGTGTGACTCAGTGTACCAGTGTGAGTTGTGTTGCAGGTTTGATATGAGGCCAGCTGTTTTTGTCCATCCCAGTATTACTTGGCATGGATAGACCGACCACATATGGCAAATCAGATAATTTCCCAACTGCTTGTGTGATTGTGCTGAAATCGAGTGTATGTGTGTGTGTGTGAGTGATCCCTGATTGTGGCTTGTCTGATGTATTTCACAGTGAGTGTGTGCATGCAAATTAGTGCTTTGGATATGAGTCGACCCCTGGGTTTCAAATCAGAAGACAAGTTTTTGGTCCTATGAGCTTTTGGGTGGTCTCATAATAGAATAAGTACTGCATTAAACTTTCTCTTAGCTTATAGATAAGGTCTGTCCAAAGTCAGGCCTGGGGGCCAATCATTGCCCCACAATAAATATAGGACTTGTGAAAGAGAGACAGAGTGAAGACTGTAAGTTCCGACATTTCTCAACTTGATATAATCACATCAGTAAAAGGGAAGCAAATTAAGAATTGCTTTATACAACTTGTATGAGGCTGAAGCTCTGTTCGTTCTGCAGAAACTCAAGAACTCTCACAGCTGATGTGTTTGATGAATGTATTTATCATGATGTGAAATGGGCTTCATGGACATCCAGTGTTCAGAAAACACAGAGGACACAAGGCTAGATAAAAGTTTTGAAATGGTGCAGCAAAGGCAAAATTGGTGCATGAAGATTATTCAAAATACACGATAAGATCTGTGATGAGGTGAGGTTTGAATTCAAAAAACTATAATGATTGCACAAGTATGTCTGACCACACTTAGAGACTCATTTTTTTAACAGAAATCACTTGAAGAAGTAGTTACAAATAGAGCATTCATACGTTACTTCCGTGGTTAATAAATATGTCAGGAAGAGCCGCTGGCCTTTGGTCATTTTCACAAAATCAAACTTGAAAAAAAGTTTGGAATCCTCCAAAAGCAGGACATGAATTTTAAAGACAAACTGATTTTACTGCAAATTCAAATTTGATCCTTACCCGGAGAAAAATTCGTGACCAATTGTGACCTCCTTGGGGCACCAGTGTAGCCAAATGGTCTCCCCATGGGGCTCCCAAATTTGAATCCAGCCTGTGGATTCAAACCCAGACGTCACTCCCCACTCTTGTTCTGTTTCCCACATTATCCACTGTCCTATCCTCTCTGATTAAAGACATAAAAGCCTAAAAAATAACTTCCAAAAAAGAAAAAAAAAAACATGACCTCCCTTAATTTGTCAGGTAGATGATTATCAGTAAAGCAGCTTTGATTCGCCTCACAGTGTTAATGAAACATCTGATTTGAGTTGAGACTTTGTAACAGAAAGGAAGTGTGGGAGGATTGAAGGATTAGACAGACTGAGAGAGAATAATGAGAAGAGAAAGAGGAAGATCTTATTCAAGCTCATCAGGCAGACTGTTAAACATCTGGGAGTCATCCTTCCAGAGATGGCACTAACAGTAGCGTGTAGCGTGATTCTTAAATGGATATTTGTTATAAGAATGTCTGCTCAATGCATATAAATATGTCCCAGCAGCCCTTGTAAAACAGATATTTGTAAATCAGATAAAACATTCAGCAGGAACAGTCTGTTGGAGAGAAAATACAGCAAAGCTTGAAGCTGGTGGCGGTTTGATGCTGACTATATCACCGTCACCTCGTAACACACATCGACACATGAATGGAAACATGCTGCAGGCTTGGGGACCGCAATTTCTTGTTATTCAGTGTTTATAAAGAACACACACACACACACACACACACACACATCCACAAGGTGCTCCTTGTTTCACTTTCTGCCCCCTGCCCTCTGTCCCCTGTGCAGGTTCCAGGGTCAGCCCGTAAAGGCCCACTCATCCATCAAAACCATGATGCTCCCACTCTCCCTCTGTGTTGGTCACAGGGAGCTGCAAAGATGGATAGACTCCTTCTTTATCTACTTCAACTATACGTTTCTTTTCCTCACTCAGTCCCTCCGACTTTCTACGTCGCTACTTTCCTCTTCCTCTCTGCCTCTTCTTGGCACATCTGTGTAATCCGGCAAGAAAGGAGGGACAGAGGCTGGAGGGGAGGAAAGGAGGAAGAGCTGTTCTTCTCTCTTTTTATCTCATTGTGTATGACATACAATGCCTCTTTTAATATCAACAGTGGGGACTCAGAGATTTGGATGTTGAGAATTCATACCGAAGCTGCAGGGACGCTGACATCTGTGGTGCTCATCTCGTGCCTGCGTGTTTTGAAATGTTAAATGCGCTCTAAAATATTGGTTTCGGTCCAGCTAGCTTTGCTCAAACTAAAGTGAACGGAACTCTTTTGAAGCATATCAACTTCAAATAAAACTTTAGGTACATCCATGCTTCTACACATGAAATACTCATGTTCATAGTTGTGCACTGAGGGTATTAAGATGCAATCAGATGGAACAATATCCCATGTGAATGGCTGGAAATCTTGCATGACACTGCACCATATGTGCATCCTGCACACAAGAGCTGGTGTAACAATAAAAGCACTAAACTCTGCGTGCTTAGACATCTTTTTTCAAACACATCTCCCTCTTTACTCCCTTTTACCCTCAGCCTCTCTCTACCTCCCTTTCCACCATTTTTGTTCCTGTGTGTATTTGTGTGCGCGTGCGTGCGTGCGTATGACATCTATCTGGTGGATTAAGAGTAATGCCCTGATCCTGTCGCAAACTAGGCCATTGCTCCATGTACGCAGTGAGATGCCCCTGTGTGGGAAACCACATCCCTCCCGCATGTCATTCAGGGCGACGGGGGAAACAATGCAACAACAGGATTCTTTTCTGCTGACCCTCATTTGCCCCAAAAACAACAAGCTGTCGTTCTCCACCCTTGCGGCCCACACGTAGCAATAAAAATTCCTGCTGAAACAAAACTTGTGTGTGTGCAACACCACAAAACGTCTCCTTTTTGCAGTACGCTGACTTGCAGCTAGGTGCTTCAGTAAGCAGACTGTAGGTTTTAAAAGCAAGCAGGCGTGGTTGAGGATTCTGCCGAGGAAGGCTCTCAGTAACGTGAAGCTCCTTACCCTCAGTTTGCATCACATCATTTATGTAGCATAAAAAACTCTGCAAGTCTGATTCAGCTTTAAAGCTGATGTAAAAGACAAATAATACTGAAACGTGCTCAGTGAAAGAAACATGACATTTCCATACATGACATTTCAAGTACACAGAACTTTCACATGTGACTGATTAACCTGTCAACATTTGGCAATATTTTGAGCGCTCACATGGCCTTGAGGTTGGCCAGGATCCAAAAGGTCATCGTGTCATTTTCACACAATGACGGCAACGTTATATGTGCTAACTTTGAGCCCATGAGCAAGAAAATGAACACCGAGTGTTTTGACAGGAGACTTCTTTGGTTACCTTCAAGTATTTCATACAGCTCTCCTTCAGGTCAACTGTTGGAGCTCCTATGAAAAACAATGTTGACAAGTTCCATACCTGCATGCAAAACAACAGAGAAAATATTTCCTCTGTTTCAACAGGATGTTATAGGTATACCTAAGCATGTTACCATTTTTAGAGGGAGAAAATACAGCAAAAATAAGCATCTGTTATGGAATAAGGTATAATAACATTATCAATGTTTCTATAAACCTGAGTTTTTTATGTCCTAAAAAGATATATGCAGAATATATGCAGTGAGAGTAATTGTACATGTAAAGATTTGTAAATGTAGGCATATTAGTGTTGATAGCTGCCTGTTTTATATCCATATGTATGCAAGCACCAGCAGTACTTGGAGCAGAGGAGATTAGATTGCATTAAGTATCCAGTTTCGTGCGAGCTTCTTGCCTCCTTGTTGCTGATGGATGAGGAACAGTCAGCAGATGAAGAGGCTGGGTCACAAAGGTTAAAAGGTTTCAACCCCAGGGATTAGTTAAGGGTGTGAATCAAGCAGTATTTTTCTTAGACAGATCGTGTCTCTTTCAGTGATTGATTAGTACTGCCTGTTTCGCTGAAAGTGCAGAGAAAGGCAAGAGCTGGGTTGACTTAATTGGCTGTTTGTTCAAAATGCCAATACGTCAACTTCAACCCTGACGGTAAGCGTGATGGAGGCACTGGGTGATTTTTGCTGTAGATTGGGGAATGATGAGCAAATAATCTGAAAGGGCTGAGATGTTACTGAGGTCAATGTTTGTCAAGGTATAAAGGAAGATTACACAGATTTCTTTTAATAAAATATAAGCTTTTGTGATAATGGCTTATTATCTTCAACAGTTTTCACTTCAAGACAAACAAAGTAATTAAGGTTATTCAGTAATTAAGCCATAAAGCCAGCAGATGTTTAATTTAGTGTAGCGTTAAGGAATGAAACAGTACAAACAGTGGGGAAAAATATGAAAGGACTAAACAGCCCGCACCCACAAGCTCACTAATTGATATTTATAGAATTTAAAAGGGAACATTATACACTGATCTGCCATAATACTGAATACCTGCCCGATGTTTTGTAGACACCCCCCCTTTTAGGGCAACACAGACCTGTCCTGCATGGACAGAGACTCCCTTAGACCTTTGAACGTGTTCTACCACATCTGTCACATCCAATGGAAGGAAAAACACGAGGTGGGCCCAAGTGCAGATTAAAACAAAATGTTTATTGAACTAAACTCAAAAGTCCATGAAACCAAAAATCCAAAAAGGCCAGCCCAAAAGCCCAAAACCCAACAAAACACTCACACAAAAAAAATCCAAAGACCAGAAACACTGGGGGAGGGGACACATAACGTCACACAGGAACAGCAACACACACAGCACAATGAACTGACAGAGAACTGAACTCAAGACAAAGACTTTAGACAGGGAGGCAGTGAGACAGGTGTGTAACAAGACAGGTGAAGCACATGAGGAGCAGTCAAACAGGAGGGAAACCAGGTTGGAGAAAACACAAGACAAGAAACACCGAAAAACAGGGAAAACTCAGGATGTAACAAAACCACAAGAAAGAAACATGAAGAGAAACTCCAAAATAAAACAGGGAACACTACGGACTAACCTATGAAAGAAGACAAAAATATACAAGGGAAACAGCATCAGGAACCCAAGAAACTAAACCATCACATAAAGCTTAAACTACGAAACAAGACAGAAAACACAAGGAACTACAAGAAACACGGAGAAATAAGGAACCAGGAAAATACAAAACCAAACCATGACAATCTGGCTCCAGAACATTAAGAGCAGAATTTTTAAAAGTCCTGAAAAGCACATTTTCCCTCATAAATCCCCCACAGTTTTTAAAATGAGATACCACCTGCGAGCTTTAGAAAAAGTGTCTCAAAGGTATTTAGGCTTTGACGATGAACAGGTCAGAGAATCTCATTAAATTTCCTGCCAAAAAAGAACAGAGGATTTTTTTTCTCTTGTGATTTTAGTACTAAATGGATCCTTTTAGGTTGGAGACATCAAGAAGGTTAACAGGAACAAAACAAGAAAACAGTAATGAGTCAAGAATATAAAACTGAACTCTTAAGTGCAATGAAGTTTGTCTAATTTTCAATCAAAATGCCGGTCATGGGAATATGTGTTCTGTTTTGCAGAATATTTTTAAATTGGTTGAATTTCAGCTTTAATGATAGTGCGCCAACTCTTACTCACCCAGAAACCAATATAAAATAAAAATAAAAAAGACTCATTTAGATGCTTGACGACCTCTTTCCACTTGCTCTACAGCAAATAAATCTTCATAGAGGGTGACAGAAATGGGTCACATCATAAAATCCCAGAATTCATAAACACACAAAATTAAAATGCCAGTCAAAGCTAAGTTAATAAGCTGACTGCTGGTTAAATCAGAATTGTTCTTCTAATATCCAGGGTAGAGGGCAAATACTACACCTTTAAATCATTAGTCTCAGATTGAACTTGTGTGACAATGACCCTTCAAACTTTTTCAGTTTGTTCTCCATCTTTTCAATAAAGTGAAGCGGATAAAACAGGGAAAAATGAACTCTTTATTGACAAGAAGCTGGAAAAAGCTTTCTCTGCTTCTCAGCTCGCTGTGTCTCTAACCTACAAAAATGAGGATACCATCAGCATAGCTGTGCACCCAGCCGGGAGTAACGTGACCTGACTGGTGTTAGCTTAGCATTAGCTTAGCTGGTGCAACTGTCTGTGAAGAGGCCCAGATAGCACCAGCTTAGCTCTAACTAAGTTAGGCGGTGGTCTGTGAATAATGTGCTGTGACGAGCTCTGAGAAAACCCCTCTGTTCATCTTTATGGGACGCTCACATTGACGCATGTGCAGTTGTCTATTTTCTTGGAAGCTTATGTGTTTTTAATGACCTGTGCATAAAAAAAACACATTTATTTATTTATTCTTTGCTTTGTATTTCCAATAAATTAACTTGGGACTAGCTACACCCAAGGGAGGCTATGAAGGTATGCCTATTAGAATCATTATTCACTGTTAAAAGGCTTTTTTCATGCTACTTTATGTGTCTAATACCCACATTTGTACAACACTGCAGTAATGGAACGTTTGGAGTCTGATACTGCAGACCTCTTCATTTAGATACACACTTCATTTTAAAAGAACACAGGTTACTTTTAATGGAAATTTCATCAAAGTTACCAAAATTAAGTTTGTATTATTACATTTTCCATCCTAAAAAGGCCCATATGACTAGGTTCTCTGTTGCTGGATTGCAGCTGTCTCTTTTTGTTTATAGCCCACAATCTAATTTTATTTGCAGGACAAAAGTGAGCAGCTGATAATTTGCTCTTTATATGTCGGTTTGATGTTAATTTGCTTTAAGTTATGGTTCTGGCCAGCTGCCCGCCCACTCTGCAGACTGACTACCACAGCCCTGGCTCAGGCTGTGGAAATTGGCCTCATTCCTCATTGAGTCTTACAAGCCCAGCGTCAGCTCTCATGCAGGGAACGATCTGCTAACCACCCATAACCTCTGCAAACAACACTATGCAGCTGGATCTCGCCCTGGCAAGGACTGTAAATTACTCATTACATGCCTAACTGTCGACATAAGCGCGCTTACTCACCCACTCTTCCACTGGAAAAAAGTGAGGTGCAGGCACAGATGCTTGACGAGTCATACCAACATCCAGGGCGACCTTTTCAGATGTAATCAAAACTTCAAAAACACAGATCCAGATACTTTAAAAAGCTAGTTCAGTAACACTTTATCCACTTTATGTGAGATTAATCATTACTCATTATGAACAGAAATAGCCAAGTGTGAAGCAAACACACACACACACACACACACACACACACACACTCAGCTTGAGCTTCCATCAATGTCTGGTTTCAGCCAGAACTTTACTTAACTTACTCGTGCTAAAGTCTTATCAATGATTTGGCTGGAAATCTCCCTTCTTGTGGCTTCACTTTCCAATCTTTATCTTTGACTCCAGCACCATCAGAGAGAGAGAGAGAGGCTCCAATTTTTATCCAGCTGAGTCTTTTTTCTTTGTTTGTAAAGACCTGTCTGCTCTCTACTTTTTTCCCACCAGATCAGCTAAGTGATTGAGGGCACACAAGATTAAGCCTGAGGGCATAAACTGCAATGCTTTTCCAGGGTTCTTTGAGCAATCTGTGGGAATTTAGTTTTATCTTCAGAATCCCTGCAATAAAACTCACATTTCACTTTTTGTGTCTTGCTCAAAACATAAATGTCAGCGCCGTAAAAAAAAAAAAAAATATGGGTGCTCTTTATTGATCACACTTTTCAAGTTCTGCTTTTACAACTTGAGAAGCAAAGTGTCTTGTGTGGTTATGTCCAACTGCTCTTTCCTCCCAAATATGTGCTTTCCACTGAGGAGTTTATACATTTTTCCAGTCTTAACACACTATATCTGTAAATCACAATCCCTTGAGGTTTGTGCTAGCATCTGTTCTTACAAACTCGATCTCTCTTGCCGTGTCCCTCTAGGTTAACGCAGCATCTGGCGGCTACATCCCTGTGGTCTTCTAAAAAGTGTCATTAGCTTCATTTAGTCCTGCTATTTGTCTTTTCTGCTTCTCCAGTGAATTGGTCAGACACTAGTATGATTTTCAGGTTCATTTAAGGGAAAAAGTATTCTTGTACTGCCCTGAGATGCAGAGCAGTTTCCATTAGCCGTGTTTGTATAACTTAATTGGATAACATACGTCTAAGTAAGGGAAAAACTCAGTCATCTGGTGGCAGTTTTGCTCCAGGACATGCTTCCAAATGCAAGCAGGGAAACATCTTTGATTTTCAGTCCAAAAATGAAAAAGAGACAGTCTTTTAACCTGGAATCAAACATTTTGCACATCTTCACTTGTGACTCAAAAGTGGTCCAGAGAGGGGCGGACTTTGTAATCCCTGCCATCTGTTGTGTAGATCACATCCAACTGTACACCGACCTTTATGTAGGCCAACCAACCATACACACACACACACACACACACCAAGAGGGAAAAAGATTGGCACCGTCTAAGTCCATCTAAATCTTCCTTTGCTGACCCACTCACCAGTTCTCCCCTTTACTTCCATCTTAGGTCATATTGAGGGGGAAAGAGGAAGGCTGGGAGGAGGCAACACGCACGAAACACCAAAGTCTATGACTGCTGCTTAGTGCTGTCCTAGATCTTGTGTGAATGTGCTATTTATTTCCTAAAGTAATAAAACTGCACATTAAATCTCATACCCCATAAAAGTACTACAAATTTTTGAAATGCCCTTTTGAGCTCGAGCCGTCCTCTCCTTCCTTGGCCTAAATCTCAATGCCTAATCCCACCAAAAAACCCATAATGATCTTGGCAGCTCACAGAAGAGATAGGGCATAGATAGAGAGAACAGGAGAGAGGAATAAGGCTGGAAAAAGAAGCAGAAAAGGAGGGTGAATTTGGAGGTTCAAAAAAAATATTGACGGAGAGAGGGGAAAAAGTGGCTGCGGATGAGAGCAGATAAAGACATGAGAGGAGGAATAGGGGAGACTAGGAACAGCACAAGTGAGTTGGGAAAAGAGTGGAGCATACGGCTGCATCTCCCCCCTCCTCATTAAGTCAGTCAATGTGACAGGAAGACTTATGTAACACCCCAGAGATGGAGGGAGGAGATGGAGAAAGAGTAACAAGGAGGAGGATGAAAGAGAGAGCAAGGAGAGCAGCTGTGAAGGGAGGCAGGAGGGAGGTGATTGAGAGGCAAAGAAAGAGGAGCGGTTAAAGAGATAAAGGGGCAGAAAAATATGAGAAAGAGAGGCTAAACAATTAAACAGGAGATACATGAAGAGAGGGGATGCAGCAGAGAGATAGAGAGAGGAGAGGAGATAGATAAAAAAAAGCAATTGAAAGATCTACCATGCCTTTTAGTATGGCTCTGCTGGCTTTACACTTTTCATTTGTTTTGTGGGGGAGAGATTAGCAGAAGGATTAAGAGAGCGATTCTCTCGCTCCTCATTCTTTCTGTTTTCATTTCTCTCTTTTTCCCTCTCACTCAACCTCTCTTTTTTTGTCTTTGATGGGCACACGTATTCGCTCTTTGGCGCATGCATCACGCATACAGCTTGTTAATACAAATAAAATGATGCACTGCACATATAACGGCTGCAACCATTATTATCATTATTGTATAGGATTATTTTAATCTACTGGCTATTTTTTGATTAATCAATACTTTGACAGAAAAAAATGGAATTCGCCTGAAACAAAGTCCTGTTTGTTTCTTTTTTAAGTTAAGCCACAATCCAAAACTTCCAAAATATTCAGAAAACAGCAAAACTCTTTAAAATACATATTTATTTATTTTAATTTATTTTAATTTATTTATTTATCCCTTATCAATTGTATTGTTGGGAGTTATCAACTTTGCTTAATTTTGACTCAACAATTTCATTTAGAACCTAAACATACACGTGAGCCCACAGGAGCGCTGTCCTTCCTGTGCACCAATCTCATACAGTTTGTGTATATGAACCTATATATGCAAGAATGAAAGTAAACATACACAGAACAGCACACACAAACTCCCTCTCTCTGTCGCTCTTGCACACACACACACACACACAAAAACACACTCAGTTGTGTGTAGTGACTGAGGTAGATTTGGCCGTGAGCCACTGAGGTGCAGAGGTGATTGGGCAGCTTGAGGCTCTCTGGCCATGTTTGCCAGTACATCTGGCTGGTTCTGTCTTCCTCTCACTCTCTTTCTCTTTCCCTCCCATATCCACCCCCTGCGCATCTTCCTCTCTCCCTCCGCTTCGGCTGTTCATGCTTTCTCTTTCTTCCCCATTCTGCTCCCCATCTGTCTCTCCCTCTCTCTCTCCCTCTCCCTTTATCTCTCCCGCTCCTCTGTTCAGCTCTCGCCACTCTTTCAACACACACTCTCTTTTTCTCTCCTTCTCTAAAAAGCTTAGCATTTCTCCCTCTCTCCCTCCCTCCTTTTAAACAGCAAAAAGCAATTTCTCTCCCTTTGTCAGGGCGGTTGGCGGTAAGCCCTTAAGTAGGGATTTTCTGGTTTGGCTGGAATGCCATTAGGCGAGCTGGCGGTGACGTGCCGTGACTGACGTGCCGAATCTTTTTGATGTCGTGATGTCACAATCCAGCGGAGGCTGCGGTTATGATATTGTTGGCGTCCCTGGAATGAGGGGCTTTAGTGGTCATGTCAGGAGTAAGTCTTCATAAATCCTTTATGGCAGAAATATTAAGCTTCTTTGGTGGTACAGGGACAGAGGGAAAAACATGGTGAAACGTGAGCACACGAACTGAAAAAAGACCTAGTTATAAGCCACTCACATAGGGGACTACGCGACAAGATTCATGTGTGCTCAAGAACTGTCTCACAATGAACTGAAAATACTCAAAAGTAGCTCCAGTGTTCAGCAATAAGCTGATTCCTTTTATTTTGAACTCTGACCAAACCATTCAAGTGACATCATCACTTCTTTTAAATCCAACCGGGCACACTCAGACACATCTGGCGTTCGCTTTTACACATTTTACAACTGAGGTCAACCCAACACCCATTTAATATTATACACGTAATGTGTTGAGTAATATTAATAGTGATAGAAATGTTCCCATTCACACAAATAAGAACGCATACACTGTAAAAGTAAGAGTTTAAAAATGTCTCAACTTTTGTCTGCATCTTTCCCATATAGCACCCCCCAGATTTACACGAACCCCAGAAGACCAAACAGGAGTGCAGGGGGGCGTGGCGTCCTTTGTGTGCCAGGCCGCAGGTGAACCACAACCCAAGATAGTGTGGAACAAGAAAGGCAAAAAAGTCAGCAACCAGAGATTTGAGGTAAGTCGCAGAGAAACTTGGGGTTTAACTTTCTATTTTGTCACAGCTGACTTCCTGCTGTAAATTGAAATGGGGACGAGTTTGTGTCCCACAGAGCCATAACAGAGGTTCACTGTGTGTCTGTTTTTCTGCCTTTATGTTCTTTATTTACCTCCGTCATGGTGTATGTTTTTGATTTCTGAAACTGTTGCAACTCACTGTATGATAACAAATAAAGGTTAAACCAGGTCAGCCTATGAAAAAGGATTTAGTTAGCAACTATTGTGGCCATTTTTTGAAACGTTTCATTAAAGTCGTTTTAATTGAAGATCTAGCATTTGCCTAACATCTGCCTTCATCAGTGTTCTTCTATTGTGCTTGCTGACTCGCTCCAAACAGAGCTGTAATTAGTATTATTAGTGACACCTGACTCCCTGATTGATGACAAATCACAGTGCCAGCTGTGAAAGGTGCTTTGTTGCGCTGTATCTATTGAAATCAAAACTGACCTCAAGAAAAACTTTTCTCTCTGAACTTTTTACACCGTCAGAACCAGTTTTCAGCTTTTCTTCATTTGTTCTCCAAATATCTAACATCCATGTGAAAAGCTCAGGCTCTGTCAGAGGCTTCATATATGATGATGCCTTTGGCGATAGTATATGAGATTCTTATATGATCATCCTTATTAGTTTCCCGTAGGCTCTAACCTTTGATTCATTTCCTCACCTCGGCGCCCGCTTTTCGATGGAGATGTTGAACTAGTCCCTCTCTTTCACGCTCAGTGTCACCTTGAGCTCCTGGTCCTTTTCCACTTTAATAAGTCGAGTTTCCTCCCAGGTTTAAGTTCATCTTGCTGTCTACGTGTTTGTGATTAAATCACTTGGGGAGATATTTTATTTTTAATCCACCCTATATAAGCTCAGACATTCAGGTGTTGTTGTGGGATTTCTTTTTATTGGATTCCAGTCAGCAGAAACTTTCTCAGAATTTATAATCCAGATCCGTTACCTTCACGTATTAAACTGAAGGTAGAGCCTTCTCAACTGTTCTGACCTGTTCCATGAAAATCTGTTAAATATTCTAAATATGAACCAAACTTAGCAAAAAAGAAAAAAAAGACAATTTGTAAGTTTAAGATCTCCTTTGTTTACAATTCTGTAGTCAGTGAAGAGTGACAGTAGAGTGTTTCCCTGGTGTAACCTGAAATTGATTTTCCTGTGTGTAATGATTGATCCTTGACTGCTGATTTTGGCATGCCTTGTGGCAAAGGATTAAACAGGATGTTGGCTTCCCTGGCTCCATCACCTCAGCTTTCTTCAGAAAATACAAGAAATAGAGCTCATCCAAAAAGATATTTTCGGTTGTGTCCTGAGCTGAGTGTTAAAACAAACATTTGTAGCGATATTTTATTGGCTGAGAGTAATATTTAAAGTTTGATGAATTTGATAAGGATGTCTAAACTTTGTGCTTTGTGTGGCCTGCAAAAAATAGGCCTTAAATTAAGCACTGACATGTACCTTTAGTTGTCATTAAATTGTGGCTTCTATTCCACTTATCTTGTTCAGGGTCATAGTTGACTGGAGTCTATCCCAGCTGTCTTAAAGCAAGAGGCAGGATACACCCTGGACTGGTCCCCAGTAAATCACAGGGCTGACACACAGAGACAGACAACTTCACCAGTTAACCTGATGAGCATGTTTTTGGACTGTGAGAGGAAGTCAGAGTACCCGGAGAGAACCCATGCATGCACAGGGAGAACATGCAGACTCCACACAGAAAGGCCCCAAACATTCAAACTGGTGACATTCTTGCTTTGAGGCTGCAGTGCTAACCACTGCGCCCTCATGCAGCCCATAAATTTGTCTCACACAATTAAAAAAAGAACTGCTGAAGGCTGAAAGACTCTATAAAGCTCTGAAAAAAGCAGAATGCAGAGATTGGATGGCTGGTTTCTTCATTCACAGTAAAACCTTCTGATTCACATTTTTACTCCATGATATTGATTACACCTTCTGTAATGTCTTTTTACTCCAACAGGTCATAGAGTTTGACGATGGGTCCGGCTCGGTCCTGAGGATCCAGCCACTGAGGACCCCCAGAGACGAGGCTATATATGAATGTCACGCCTCCAACTCCGCAGGGGAGATCACTGCCTCCACCAGACTAAGTGTGCTACGAGGTCAGTGTGAAGGAAAAAAAAACAAACTGTTTCCAAACTGCTACCCAATACATTTTTACTGTGAAGACAATAAAAATGTTGTCACAAGTCACAATCAGAAGAAGTAGCAGTCCTACGACCTTTGCAGGAACATTTAAGTTTGGTGAATACTTCCGCTGAAGTAGATATCTGTACGTACATGTGAGTACAAGCCTGGATTGGCCGTGGTAGATGGTTTTGTTAGTGTAAGCAGGAGTCCATTAATGCAGATAGTGATGTTAGTGGAGTCCATTAGGAGAACATTATGTACCGGTAGTTTGAAGCTCAAGAGTGTCTTAGTGAGTGAAACTGCTCAAGTGTGGATAATCACATCGCCTGCCTTTACATGCTTGTGAGGAAAGGATGAGCAGCCTTTTGTACCACATCTCTCTTTGTCTCTCTATCTCATTCTTTCTCTATTTACCTCTGTGAGATAATAATAGAGTCTATAGTTCTTCCTCTGCGCTCTTGTCTGGTCTCTTTTTGTCTGGTCTTTTTTTACAGTTCATTGTTTTTTTTTACTTTCTTCCCTTTTCCCATCTTTTTGCACACTTTTCTCTTCTCCCTCTCTCTCCCTCATTCCACCTCCATATGCTCTTCGGTCCAACACACAGCAACCTCTAAATTATTCACATCAGACCACTCTTTGCATCTTCTGTGCTGTTCCGCTCCATCCATCCAGAATTTTTCTCTGTCTCACGTGGTTGTCTCTGTCTGCGTGTGTGTCTGTTAGTGTGCATGCTCAGTTGCGCGTGAACTTGTGTATGTGCTTCTGCTTATGAGCTTCTGTATCTATTTTTGATTTGTTCTGCCTCCCTTGATGGAAGCTATCTGCTTGTGTCTAATCTTTTATCTTTATCGAGAGCATAGCCACTCATGCACGCACACATGCCAACACACACACACAGGCACACTTACACACACACAAATATATCCTCAATCTAAGACGGTCTTTATGTAGTGATTAGCCTCTTTCCTCTCCTCTGTAGAGCCATTGTGTTATGGATGAATAAAAGACCACCTGGGAGCTGCTAATAGCCCCTGATAGACTGACAGTCCAAATGTCAGACACAAAATACACACATCCTCACGCACATGTACACACACATAGCTTCGTACACACACATATACACAAAGGGTTGTCAGTCATGTGTCTCCCCTGGCTCTGTGCGGACACAGCTCCAATGACTTACTGACTGGCCGACTGTCTGACAGGAGGGATCCGGTGTTAAGGTCAGCTGGCTTAATTACTAAGGATTAGTAGCAGGCTAATTGAAATCTTGGATTACAGTAAATGGCTGTGATTGGCAAAGGCTGAAATAATAATGAAGTTAAGAGAGAGTAAATTAAGTCTGGTGCAATGGTGAAAGTTGCACATTTGGCTGCATGTTATCAAGTAAAAGAATCTTAGATTTACGAAGATCTCAAGACACCTGTGAGCTTTAATTGTGATCAGAGATTGTAGAAAAATGGGATTGTTTTTTATGTAGCTTTATAAATACACACTAGGTGGATGTTATCTAGAACAGTGGTACCCAAAGTGGGGATGGGACCCACAAAACACTGAGTCGAGGGTTGTAATATTCCTTCCAAAATCAAAAACTATTTTCAGCTTCATATTTTATCCAAAATTGTAAAATATAAAAAAGAGGGCTTAGATTTTTTTTTATTTTTATTTATTTCATTTTTTGGATTACAAAGCGAACAGATCTTTAAGGTGGCTAAACCAAGAAAAAGAAGGCAGCAGATTCACTGAAGAAATGCACCTATAAATGTATGTAGTTGATTTTCAACCGATAAGCTGAATTAAATATCTCAGGCCTTATTTTATTTTATTTGTTTTTTTGTTTGATTGATTTGATTGATTTATTTATTGTATTTTATTGTATTATATTGTATTCATTTATTGATTTATTTATGTCAGTTTTTGGATTGGCCTATACGTGTTTTCTCATGGCAGGGAGTCTCTGGGCTCTGGCACCATAATTTTCAGGATTGTGGCTGAGAAAGTTTGGTACTCTAGAAGAATTGATCCAATATAAACCACAGTAATGGTGTTTTGCTAAGGTGCAACCTAAAATGTTGTGATTAAAATACAATAAGACAGTACCCCCGCATAAAGGAAAAATGAATGGTTTGCAGAAAAATAACCTTTCCCAATAGCCAAAAGTAACAGTGTTTTGCTTAGATTTTAGAGTTAGTGAGAGCTGTATATTCCTCCCTGTCACTGAAGCAGAAACAAAACCAGCTGTTGCTTCACAGACCAGACGAATCAACACTTTCCTGATACAGATTCAACCAATAACACAGCATGTAAAGTATGGCCTTTTCATTGCACTGCAGTATATTTTAAAGGTGTTAATTTTATTGCATCTGTGACTTATGATGTGTATCCCCTGAGTCAGTGGTGAATGACATAAACAGGTCTGTGCAGATATTACTCTTGGGCTTCTGATTCAGCAGCCAGCTTCATGCTTTAGTTCCCCTGGATTGTAAGGCCAGACTTGATTTGCAGTCTTTCCAGATTCACAGATGACAAACCCAGCAAGCAATGTGTGTGTGAGAGAGAATTTCTTTTTGGGTCTCATATAAAAGAGACAGTGTTCATATAGTCGTTTCCCATGATTGTTGGAGCTGGCTTTTCTATGAGCTGTGAAATTATCTGGATCTCTCACTGTGGAAACAACACTGAGGAGAGAGCACATCCAAATGGCGTCGTGGGATGTGTGGAAGGCTTCATCAACACGCGGAGTGTTGGGTTACACATCTGCTCTGACCTCAGGGGCTACTTAACTGCTTCAGCAGCACACACAAATACACAGGCACATACACACACCCAGGCAGCTTTGTCCCAGGTTTGGTGTTGCTTACACTTGTCCTTGTGTTAAATTATGAGGAGCTGGTTAAGAGCATGTGCTCGTTCCTCAAACAAGAGACACTCCAACACCTTATTTTACTTCCCAGTACCAATCTGCATCAGCAGTAGGCTGTAGCTGTTTTTAATGATGATTCAACCCAAAGCTTCAGATTTTTTTTTAGGAAGACTACAAAAATCGTGGTGTTTTGGATTGGCACATAACACACTTGGAGATACCAGATCCTCAGCAGCGTGTTCAAGGGGTTGGCTTGGACTCCATTAAAAGCTGAATTGCCAACCCAAGAATTACCCCAAAATCCAAAGCTTTAATTGGCAATTTGCTGTGTTACTGGAGAAAATTGGAAATGCTTACTCGACCTAACTTCTGATGACCTAACTTGAGGCAGTAAGCAGGAGTTGGGTCAGGCCTTTAGCCTCCTCAGTATGCAGCTACAGTGTGCCTGCCTGTCAGTCAAGTCGGCCCTAATAATTCAAAACTCAAATTAATATCTTCAATACTTATGGACTATAAAAAATTCACCCCGTGCAAAAAGAGCATGTGTGGGAAAAGATGAGTGAGCCATTTAGACCAAAGCTCTAGCAGGTGTGGTGTTCAACTCTTTCTCCACACAGTGCGTCTGGAACTTTGATTTAATGCACATATGCAGGGGCAGAGCGTTAAAGAGATCCATGGTCTCATGGAGTAGCTTTCTAACTGTGCGTTCTCAGTGTTCAGTGCAGTGTCCCACCCCAGGTAGATGAAATAGAATGCATTATTCCTGCCTACGAGGGGCCGGCTTTGAAGTAAGCGTTTGCATAATGAAAGCAGAGAGAATCTGGATTGTTATGCTGTATGGGTCCCTTGTGCTCTCATTCCCTTTCTGTCTGTTTTTCTTTCGCTCCCTCCATTTTCTGTCTCTGTTTCCTTTATGACTCTCTCTCTTTGTCTCTATTCTACTCTATAATCAGTCTTTCATCGTTTTTTTTGTGGTGTCAACTTTTGCCTTTTTCCACCACCTCCATCCAGACACATCCGCACATGAGAACACTTTCTCATCATGTTCTCTTGGTTTATTATGTCCGTGTTTCCATTTGTAAGGCGTTGTGATTGATTGAAACCAGAGCTGTTAAAAGGCCACACATGGACTTGCCAGAGCTAGTGTCTCACGAGCCGACGGCTGTGGTTCGATGGACTGGTACCAGAATTAGCAACTCCTTGGCATTGCATAGCACTAGGATTTCCCGTTAATGAGACTCTGTCTGGTTGAAAGGGATAATGCACCCCCCACCCCCGCAACGTGTGTGTGTGTGTGTGTGTGTATGTGTGTTTGTGTACATATATATATATATATATAGATACATAGATACATAGATACATAGTTTAAATTTGAACACATGCAGGAACACAAGCCCCTCTCTCATCCAACATTTCCTTCCACCATGTTTATCTTTTTCCCCTTTCATTATAAATGACTCACGAATCTGACATTTTAACTTGAAGGCTCAAAGTGCAAACAGGAACAAAGTTAGTATTTAGAATTAACATTTTTTATACTCTGTTTAATTTAGATTTATTTTTATTAAGCCAGAGAGTCTTTAAATTCCTACTTTCTTTCAATCATAGCCCTCTCCTCTTCCATTGAGCTCCCACTTTTGTTGTATAAAGTCAATTTTCTACCTTGGAATGACTTTTTATATAAATTTAACTGCCCTGTATTTCTATATATTCTTTCCAAAAGAGTCCAGTTCTAAATGGTTATGTCTTTATTGGAGCTTCCAGAGAGGGTTATGTTCAATAGACTGAGTTTGACAAAAAGCGTAGTTCACCTGCCTCTGATTCCTGGTAGAATAAACTGTATTTGATTTTCAATTGATTCTCATTCACAGAGAAGCAGTGAGGTGGTTTGTCAGTTGGAATGAAATGTCACTTATTCCACTTGACCTCACTATTGGATTCTTCAGCAATCTTGCCTGTAGGCTCGGTCTGATGTGAAACATATTTTGACTCTAAATTGAATCCACATTTGACTGTAACATTCAAACAGCCAGCTTCCTTTAAGACCTTTTCATACAGGACTGATGATTCAGCCGTGTTGGTGTCAAGTCAGGGCTTAAGACGTGTCTCCTCAAGTGAGAGACACATTTTTCACTTCTTTTAAAACAAGACTCACAGGGTGACAGAGAAATAAAGGAGTAGCTATATCTGGGATATATATTTGTATTTTTGTCATGGATTTGAAGGGGAACCATTTGTTTTGTAGTCAACAGAAACTGTACTTGTATGCATAGCAACTTTTACAAGGCCTGTAACATCCCGCTCACCAAATATTTATTTGGAAAAAAGCTCCAGCCTAGTTGTTAGTGACCTAAATACTATTTGGTTTGCTCTGTTTCGATATTCACTGCGTGTGCAGCCTGCTGAACTCTCTGCCCTGTCAATCTCAAAGATTGGGTTATGATAATCGCAGAAGAGGACAGACTGATTGCTTGGAGCGTAGCTTAACTTCTCACTGGGGAATGCTGCCCAAAAAGTAGCACAAAGAATTCAAGCCACTCTAAAACAATCACATAAAAAGAAGACAATCTGTTTACACTAATGACATGAAGAATTAGTCAGAAAAGATTTTTTTCCCCCGTGACGGGTTTGACATGTATCATGAATGCAGCTCTGCGTAAAATTCCCCAAAGGATAAATCTGAATATTGTAATATTTCCATCAAGATGCTGTCCTAGTTTGACCGGCAGATGATGCAGTTCCTATTAATCCTCTTGTGTGTGGGTGTCCTTTGGTTTTAAAGTGAAATGTCTATTAGAGAACAGCGGTGAATCCCAACAGGGAGCGCTTCTGCTCTGCAATATCATACACTGACTTTACAATTTAATATTACACAGCTAACCGTGATGCAGTGAAACAAACCAGCCCTGATCTTTTACTAAGGTTCAAATCTTCCTTTGAGTTAAAACTGAGACAAAAATTATCAACCTTTTTTGACCATTAAAAAATGACTTTCAATTAAATATTGTGATTATGTTCTGGTTTAAGTCAAACATTTCTTTGCCATTGGATCACCTTTTGTTTTTTTCTTTGAATCAAAAAAAGAAAAATTGAATAACATGAAGTCAGCTGGTGATGGTTGTATTAGGCTGCATTAGTTTTATCCTCTGGCTTTTCTTAGAAAACTGGTGACTCAATCTGCGTTTGAAATACAGGGAAAATACATACAGGAATAGGATGATTCAACATTCATCAGCAGTCATGGTATTATGAAGAATAACCATGTTTTGGGTATTCTAAATCCTGCACACATCCCTCCTGACTTCATCAGCTTCAAGAAAAAATCAAACATTGTAACATTAAAGTCACAGTAGAGCCTTTTGAGTGCTGCTCCCATTGTTAAGATACCCAACATTTGCTCAACAAGGGGTAGAAGCAGTTGTACGACGGCAAGCTTGACCCGTTATGGCTTTGTCTTCTTGCAAACTCATTTATGCTGCAGTTTTCAAAACCTCAGAGGTGATGTAATCCAAAGTGAGAAAGAAGTGAGTTACAGAAAAGACTGTATTGAGTTAGAGATGTGCACTGTCCTGCCCTCATTCACTTGTATGTTTGATTTTTCCAGAGGACCAGCTGCCTTCGGGGTTTCCCACTATAGATATGGGCCCCCAGCTGAAGGTGGTGGAGCGTTCACGGACCGCCACTATGCTTTGTGCTGCTAGCGGTAACCCTGACCCAGAAATCACCTGGTTCAAGGATTTCCTGCCAGTCAACACATCCAATAACAACGGACGGATCAAGCAGCTCCGCTCAGGTAAACATTGCTTTTATCCCTCCATTCTTTCCCCTCAGCTCAGTTCCAGTATTTATTTCACTTTATGGTTTTCCTCCCTCCCATTTTGCTTTTATCCCTCTTTCGATACCCTCTCCCTTTTATCCCCATTTTGCTTTCTCTCCCTCGAACCATTATTATTTTCGGTTTCTAGAGAGCTTCACTTATTCTTGCCCTCGTTCACCCCTTTTTCTTATTGCTGTACCGCGCTCCTCCTGCTGTGGTTTCTGGCTGTGTTTCTCAGCTGCCCCCCTCTCTCTGCTGCTGCTGCTCCTGTGGTATAAGTTAACTGTGTGGTTGCCAACTTTTCCGAACTTTTCAAGACCTGAAATCAGTGAACTCCCAACTTTTTCTCTGCTTTTTTTTCCTCCTTCGAACTCTCTGAAGTCTTCCAGTGCAAATCACCATCCCGAAAGGTTTAGGATTTTACTAAGTAAAGACATTATGAAATATTTGTAACCACACGCATCAATGCGTAACATGTCTCTGCTCATATTCTCCACTGGCAGTATTTCAAGGTAAACTGAGGTGATGGTGGCTTGCACTGCGTGGAAACGGCCTCTTTAAGACGACTCACTGCTGTGACTGAACAAGCAAATAATCTGATTTTATCTCTTTTGTTGTAATATTGTTTCTCATAAACGCACAGTGTATTCATTACATTTTAAAGAAAAGCTTAACCTGAACCTTACTTTCCAATCTAGCCCCTACTTCATCTCAACCAGCTTTAAAATAGCCACAGTAGTGTCCTCAGTCCTCCTCCTGCTTCTTGGGTCCAACTTTGGACCCTTAACCTCTTTCGTGTGATGAGACCAAACTTTCTTTCTTCTCTATTGCATCGTCCCTTGTTTTAATTCTTCTGCTTCACCCTGAAAACCCTGCTTAGATTCCCCGTGTTGACCCATAACTTAAAGAAAAATAAAAACAACAAAATTTGTTATCAGTTAAAAATGTCAAGTTTGCTGTGTGAGATCTGTTCTTTTTATATCATGACTACAAAATACTTTTTTAACACAAATCTCTGTATAGATAATAAATATCCTTGACTTCTTTTGGAGCTCAAGTGCTTTTTCAAGCTGTTTCTACTAAATCAACTCCTGTGTGAAACCAGTGGTCTGATTGTAATGCCATGTCTATGCTGTTTCTTTCTCTTTGTATCTTTTTAACCACAGAGTCCTTTGGTAAGTGCTTCTGTTCCCAGGCCCACACCCTCACTGTCCACTTCTCTACATACTGTTCTCTAATGTTGCTATTGTTGCTGCTGCTGCTGCTGCTCACCTTTACAATGTTGAGGTGTTATTAAAATGCATGGCATGCATTTTACTAACTAACAGACAAACACAAATATGATTTGTTGCAGACACACAGGCCAAACATTCACACACTCACACTCACTCACACACACATAGACGTTCAAAGACATGTATGAACACTCACACACAGATCTGTCACCCTAGAGGTAGCTGGCCTCACCCTCACCTGTGCACCTGCAGTCTTTCCACACCTAAACAAACTACAAAAGCTCTGTCCTCACACTCACCTCTTTTCTGCTCCACTCCTACACTTAACGTGTTCTCTCCCTCACTCACTCACTCACCCAATCTGCCATTCACTTACCCACTTACTCTCCCCACTCTGCTGTATTCAGTTACCAGTCAATGAGCCTTCAACTCTAGATGACTGTTAGGTATGTGTCTGATGGAGACAACAGGAGAAAATCAATGCTGACAAGGTTTCAGACTTATAGATGTCTATATCTTAACTGGTGCTGCTGCACAGAAACAGTAAAGTGGTATGAATGCAGCTGCTTTTAACATTGTGATGGTAGGGTCAGAAAAGATACACAGTTCAGGAAAAATCCACCCGTCAATACGATAATGTCCCCTTCTTTTGTTTACATCCACTGAACCTCAGATATCAGCACCTCGAAACACTTTTATGGATGTTTTGCGCCTTATGTGTTTGATCACAGCAGACTTGCATTGTAAAAACACAGCAAAAGTTATGGAATAACACCTCTACAAATAGAAAAAGTCTAGACTTCTAGTCTTTGTATTATAATATATAACATAAGGAGATCTAACATAAATCCACCATGATCAATCATGTGACAGTGTGACAGGGGAAAGCATCAGGAGTGCCAGACATTAAAGATCTTTACATATGTATGGTTGTATTCTTTTAACTTAATAAAGAAAAAAAGACTTTTATCTCTCTGCAAGTTGCAACACAGATCTTTGATAAGGGGGTTAGGGGAGTCTACTATGAAAAACCATAGACTTTATAGAATGGACAGCGTGGCTCTGCCTTTTACCATTGTACAGTTTTGAAGCCAAAAAACGCTGTCACAGACGCCGCCATTGTGTCTGTGCAGTAGAGACTATGAGGGAATCCGAGTGGAGCCCATGATAAAAATAATTCAATGAAATAATAAAATAATTGAGTTGACTAATGAAAACAGGTTTTAATTTTTTCTAAAGTCACTCTAATCTCTTCTTAACTCTCCTTCCTGATGTTTTTTACTATTCCCGAACAAACCACACAAGAACTGCAGCTGTCAATCATCATCAAACGAGCTGTAAAACCCTGTTTTTAACATCTAATAACTAATGAAAAAGAACTTTTTCAGACAAAAGTGGACCTGAACACAATCCAGCCTAATAATATCTCATCATTGCCACAGCATACAGATGGGAGAAATATTTCTACGAGGTGGATTTATCTTAAAGTTTGACCACTGCCCATCTGGAAGGAATAGAGGTGGAGTTTTTGACCTGTACTGCAGCCAGCCACCAGGGGGAGCAGTTTTTGTGGCAACCACAGTTTGAGCCGAGGAGCGAGATGACGTCCAATTTTTTTAACAATCTGTGTGAAAAAAACACAAAAAATTATTGAACAGTTGGTAAAGAAATTAATGCAAAATTGCTGTTGGAGAGGCTAATACTGAATTCATCTGCCTCCCACTTTACAAGTTGGAAAGTTTTCTTCTGCCAAGTTTAAAGATCTCAACTTTTAATAAATGTTGGGTACAAATAAATATTACATGCATTGCTTTAGCTAAAGCATCTGACTTGTATTTAAGATTTATTACTGTCCCAATGTTAATAAGTAGCTTTTCTAATGAGTCTGTGTGGACAACTAAACATACGTTTACAAAAAGTTTCCAACATCAACAGAACACTTTTGCCTACACTCTTATTATTTATTTATTTATTTATTTGATTTGATTCAATTTAAGGGACTTTTAATAAACATTTCTTCATGGCATCCATGTAAATATACCAGAGTTAAAGGCTATTTTGGAAATGAAACACAATACACAACATTAACATCAGGTATATAAAAAGTGCCTTAAAGTATTTTAAGGGCTATTTAAGGTGGTTAAGAAAGGAAAACTTGAAATAAAAAGATCACAAAGCAAAATTGTAATCACTGTTAAATAGTTAAATAAAACATTTTAATTTCACTTTCATCCTCTCCAGCTTCTCAAATAAAAGCATGCACTGCTTTTTCTCTGCTTTTTTGTATCTTATGAAACAAAGGATGCATGTATCATTAAAAAAGGCAAAAGAAAAAAAACAGTGAGGAAAGCAGTGGTTACCACACCTTATCACATTTAACACATTTCCCGAGGTGGCTTCTCTCCTTCTCTGTCGAGACCCCTTCTGCCCCATTAACCCCAGACTCCTCAACCTCTTAATGGTCAGTTGAAGATGTTTACTCAGAGGAGCTGAGACAAACTTGACATCCTCTGCTCATGTTTCTGATACCTCAAAATATCCTGCTGTCAGACTTGGTTTCAGCCACAATATTAGAGCTTCAACTTTATGTCCATTTTTCCACTTTTCTGGGAGATTTATAAAAAGAAAATACAACCACAAAAAAAATCAATAAAAGTAGTATTTCAGCACAATGCAATTTGTTAAACAGGGTTCGAGTGCTGAAGGGTGGATTTTTCTCTGTACAACAGGAAATATAGTTACACACCAGATTACTTGCAGGATTACACCTGGTCTGAGAGCGCATTAAGACTCAGGGCAGTTTAATGTGCTTAGAGTCGTAACTCTTAGAGAGCCAGATGAGTGGAGTGCAGACATTATCCTACTCCTACAGCCACATCTGTCCCTGCTGCAAGTCAATGAAGTCAAATCAATAACCCCTCTCCTTAAAGCTGTCACTGTCTCTCTCTCTGTCTCTCTCTCTGTCTCTCCCCCTCTCTCTGTCTCTCTCCGTCTAGCTGCCTCTCTCTTCTCAGGCTTATTCTGTCTTTTTTTATTCTGTCCTCTTCTCGTATGCCTCTCTATCTCCCTCCTGCTCTCTAAGGATCTATATTTGAGTCTTTTTTTTCTCTCTCTAATTTGATTCTTCTCCTCCAAGTTACCCCAAAACCCCTTCCCCTACTCCCTACACCTCCCTCCCTGATCCCCTTCTCCTCCTGTGGTACTAACATTTTCTTCTTCTTCTCCTTCTCTAATCTCGTGCATTCATTGCCCACTCAGGTGGCACGCCCATACGAGGTAAGACTGCTGGGAGGACCAACATGACACAGTGGCCTGATTCCTTTTCAACCCCTGGTTCCTACTTGTCTGACTGATCTGAAAAAAAAGGAAAAACAAGATTCTGGGTGGATTAATCAATGTGGGTTTAGTCCAAAAGACTCAGGACTCTGCCATATTGGTTTAACTCATCCAGCTGTTTCAGATCTGCAGTAGGTGCGAGAGGAGGGAATTGGAATTGAGCAAATTCATTATACTTTGACTTTTAATCACCTACCCTCTCCTGGTCTTTCATTTTCTCATCATCCTTTCATTTGTCCATCTCAGCCTCTACGTCCACTTGATAACATAGAAATCCATCGCTTCTTCCTTCCTTCACCATTTTGTGATCCCTTTCTGTGTCCATTAGTTTAACTTCATTTAGCGCTCACACCCAGTTTGGTTTACATCTAAAGCATGATGTGTTTACAACCTGTATTTATTTATACTTTGCTAAGTTTAGTGTCTACTTTTGTTTCTTTCTTTTTTTTCGTTTTGGCTAATTATTACTATTATTGCTATTTTTATGGAGAGGGTCTTGACCCAAACATGACCCGGCCTCTCCCTCTATCTTCTCTATATTTATCCAATCAAACGTCCCAGTTTTGCTTTCCCCTCCCAGCTGTTATCCGCTCAGCCTGAAATGTCCAGATGGCAAAAACTCAGACACACTTGCAGACATTAGCGTGCTCTAACACACATGAACACACAAATGAGCCCACACACACACATACACACACATTTCCTCATGGATTTTTTACCATTACTCTTCTTCTCTCTCATTACCGATAAAAAGCCCCAAACAACCACTTTTTTGATAAAGTTTTTATGGGCGCTTTTTTGCCTTACCACACCATCTTTAAAGATCTAAAACCTCTGGTTGACTTTTTTGACCGTTTTTCTGTTTTCAGGGAGCGAGAAAGAGCCGGTTCCCTTCCCGAGGCTTTGCGTATGTCGTTCCTTTTTTGTTTTTTTAAATCTGTTGTCCCTGGTGGAGGTTGGTTGATGTCTGTACCTCCTTACTAGGTGTGTTTTTTAAAAATGACATCACACTCCTGATCCCACTGGTGGATCTGAAAGGGCTGGGGATGTTTTATTGCCGTGGGCATTTTATCCTTGAAAACATGATTTGCCACCTAATATAACAGCATCTTGACTTTCAGCAGAGAGTTTTCAGAATACTGGATTTGTGACTTGATTTCTCAACACTTTTAGCTGCTTGGTTTCTTTGTCTCTGGCTCACATGAAGACTACATTCTCCTCTCTTTTTTTGTAGGCTTTGTATCTCTGCTTTTTTTTTTTCCTTTTCCTCTTATTTCTAAATCAGGAAGCTGACTCTTGTTTTAAACAATTTCTTGCTGACAATGGTAGAAACTTGCTCATTTCCCGGTAGATTTGGTGCCCTTTTTTAGCCCTGTGTTCAACATACAGGCTTCAGTTTGTTTTGCTGAAAACTCCCTCAGGTTCATTTACCCTTTATGCAGCTCTTCCCATTTTCTATGTTGTGTTTACTTCTGTGTATTTATGGATTATACCAAATTATTCAGTGTCTTCCACTGTGATGTAATTGCTCTCTCTCCCTCACTATCTTCCTCTCTCTGTCTTCTACTCTGCCTCTCCATCCCTCCATCCTTTCAGGTGCCCTCCAGATAGAGATGAGTGAGGAGTCAGACCAGGGGAAATATGAGTGTGTTGCCACCAACAGTGATGGGACACGCTATTCCACCCCAGCAAACCTTTACGTCCGAGGTAAGAGGGGGATAAAAACTACAGCCTGTTCTGGCAAGGCCCATTAGAGTCCGTAAATTTAAGGATCCCCATGAAAATGGATTTACAGATAGAGAAGATCTATTCCTAGAAGATATTCATGTTTTTTTTCCCGGCATATTCGGCTAGGAAAGAGTATTTATCATATTAATGCTATTAAAGATGCTGTTTTTTATACCTCTGTGCTGTAGGGCTATTAAACAGGGAGGGTTTTCAAAACGAGAGCATCAGAAGAGGCTGGGCCAAATGTTTCACTCAGGCTGTTAATCTTTCTGCCCTCCTCTCTTAGCCTTATGACCTCAGAGAAAAAGCAAATCATTGTCTGGTTAAGTCTTGTGTTTCTTCCACAAAATCTGACAGACATCTCCTGTCCTCCGGCTGTGTCTCCTTCAACACACATACCAACACATTCAACCCACAAAATGTTTGAATCTCCGAGACATTTTTATTCCCGTGGCCTTTTGCTCTGTTGTCTGCCCGGGCGGGAAATAAATAAATAAATAAAGTAAAAGATAAAAAAATAAAGGCTTTAACAGTGTGCTTTTTATGAATTCAAAATCGCTTGGAGGGATTCAAGACACACACACTGAAAACTCACATACATGTCCTACACTAAATATACAAACACACACATTCACACTCTCACACACACACCGACAGACACACAAACAGCAGCGAGTCAGTGATGTGCGTCTAACAGTGCTTGCAGGGCCAGTAAAATATTGCAGTGCTGCTCAGTGACTGTTTGACGGGAGGTCTGTGGAGACAGCCGTCAGAAGAGGCTGCCGAAAAACAGGAAGGCTTTCAGCATCTCACTGCCCGTCTACTGCCTCTGTTTTCTCTCTCTCTTCTCATTTCTCTCATTTTCCTCCTTCTTCTCTTTGGATTCCCCCTCACGCTGTTGCCACCTTGCCATGCTCTTTTGTCTAACTTGTTTTCTCTCTGTGTCTCCTGTCTCTTCTCTGGTATTTTCCTCTCTTTTTTTCTCTTATCCCCCTCCTTCTCTTTTTTTCTCCTCCTGCCGTGCTCTGTCCTCCCTCCCTCTGCAGAGCTGCGAGAAGGTTGGTACAGTAATGACTGTGTGGCTCTTTTTGAGTCTCTCTCGAGCATTTTCTTTCCTTCCATTAAACTGACATTTGTGTTTGTGCGTCTGGGCTGTTTTATGTGAAGTACAGACGACTAAAACCTGCCTTTACAGTTTACCCCTTTGAGATATCTTGTACGCTGCACTCTTCTTCTTTTCTCCTTTTCCCTGCGAGTGCATGAGTGTGTGTGCTGTGAGTTTTATTTTTTTAATGTGAGTATCTTTTGTGTTTCAGTTCATGAAATATTTAATGGAGCACACCTAAAAAGATCATGAATAAAACATGTTGATTTCACATGCGCCCTGGTGGTGATGTAGAAGAATGTTTTCAGTCCCTTTTGAATGCCAAAAAAACTTGATCTCAAGGCACAAAAACTAACAAAAAAAGTCATTTAAAACGAGACAGAACCTGAATGTTATCCCCTGCTCTGAACTTTCTTGAACAAACACAGTCACGAGTTTCTAATCCCCCTCTTTTTTCCCGCCTCCTTTGTCCAGTGCGCCGAGTCCCCCCTCGCTTTTCCATCCCCCCTGCAGACAGCGAGATCATGCCAGGGGGCAACGTCAACATCACCTGTGTGGCAGTGGGATCCCCTATGCCCTATGTGAAGTGGATGCTGGGACCAGAGGACCTGACGCCAGAGGACGACATGCCAATTGGCCGAAATGTCCTGGAACTGACCGATGTGCGCCAGTCCAGCAATTACACATGTGTAGCCATGTCCACACTGGGTGTGATTGAGGCTGTGGCACAGATAATCGTGAAAGGTTGGTGTGTCCACATTTACACAAAGAGTAGAGAGCGAGTGATCAAGAGAGGAAGTTGTGTTTTAACCTTGCCTGCAGTGAGACCTTGGTTTTCACTTTGTTCAAAGGAATACATTAAAGAGGCTGAAACCTCAGTGAAGCCTTCATCTCTCTTGAAATGAACATTTAATGTGTTCCACAAAAAATTTACATCACAAAAGAAATAGAAAGTTTAGTTAAGTAAACCCGCTTCTCATATTTGTGAGTGAAAATATATTAATCAGTAGAACACCCATGTTCGATTTGCATAAAAATGTTAGATTTTTGCCACATCGAGAATAAATGAGATTAGAAATGTTTAAATAAGAGAACGAGGATCCACCAGTTATTGGTAAAGGAAGTTGGAAACAGCAGATGCAGATTAGGGATTTACAAGACCAAACGGTTTAGCGTCGTCACCCTGGCTCATCAGCAAAGGATTCCTCGCCAGTAATACAAATTATGAATAGTGTTTTTAAAGCTGGAGTGGGAAGACAGCGCTTTCTGTAACCATGCCAGTGTTCGGGTTTAACGAGTGACCCTGTTAACTGTTGACTTTCAGCTGAAGAGGTTTGCAGTTGTAGTAACAGCAGCTGTTGAAAACAGGCAGTCTCTCCTCAACACACCGTCAAAATTTACTCTTCAGCTTTTTCCATAATGAATAACTTAACAAAGAGGTCTCATACTGTGTTTAGCCATGCTAAATAAAGATTGTGTTCAGCTTTGACTGTTTTCTGAGTGTTTGCTCACCTTTAGGCTAGTTCATCGGTTGGAATTTGAAGTCTTTTTTTAATTGACTTGGAAATTAGTTGCTTATGAATAACCCTGGTGGAGGTTTGTCTCAGTGTGGAGCACAATGCCTGGAACAAACGGGGTGTTATTCAGCATAGTTTAGCAAAGCTATTTCCCTGTCTTTAAAGAAGAAACAGCTCCTAGAGCAGACCATGAATTGATTCAGCCTGTGCTTCCAAGGATCCAAAGGAAGGTTTTTCCCAGAAGTATTAGAGAGATTTGCTTCGTTCTGACTGAAGATAAGAGTTCATGAGGAAAATTGTTGAATTAGTCTTTTCCTATAGCAATGTAGGATGAATGAGTGTTTTACTAACTTAATTGATCCTCTTTTGGGGTCACAATTGTTTGCAATGCAAATCACCCATTTGGTATCTGGATTATAATAATTGAGAAACATTGGATTAAAAAAGGCTAAATTAGAAGATTAGAATTTTTTTTAGCATAATAAGTTCAAAATTTTTGAACTCTCTATTTGTTAAGTTTACAGGAATTTTGAAATTGACCAAAAATATTTACTTTGATATTGTCTTTGAAACAAGTTGAACTATTAAAATAGTTGGATGAATTCATATTTGTACTATATACTCAATAACATGAAGTAGATAACATTAATTATATCACTTTGAGTGTCAGTCTTTTAGATCATTCAGAACTACAAAAGTAAAGAGATATTTAATCTCTCTCTCTCTCTCTCTCTTTTTTTTCTCTCAGCTCTGCCAAAAGCTCCTGGTATCCCTGTTGTGACAGAGAGAACAGCAACAAGTATTACTCTTACCTGGGATTCTGGCAACCCAGAGCCTGTCTCCTACTACATCATACAGGTGTGAAGCAGACAGAATCCTGACTGCACTTGATCCGAATTTTTTTTTCTTTCTTTCCTTCTTTCTTTCCTTCTCTTAGTAGGCATGTGATTTGTGAAGCGTCTATAAATTTTTATGGGGACGTACAGTCAAGTGTCTTAAGCAGCTTAAGCTCTGAAGTAGGGCTGCAAAATAAAAAAAAGCCCCCTTTAAAAAAAAGCGGCTAGATGCTTGAAGAAATGTGCTGTAGAAGTTGATGTTAACTTATCAGTGATTAAATGTGTCAATAACATAAAGCAGGATTAGTACAGACATGGCGTGGACTCTTGTTAATCAGGATTGTCGGATGTGCTGTTCTATTGTACAGTGTATTTAAATATGAAGACAGAGCTCCAGTCATAGTTGGCTGATACATTTCTTCATCTCTTTTTCCTCAAGCATCGTGCCAAAGGGTCTGAGGATCCTTACAAAGAGATCGATGGCATCGCCACCACACGCTACAGCGTGGGAGGCCTCAGCCCGTACTCCCACTATGACTTTCGGGTGGCGGCTGTAAACACCATCGGCCAAGGCCCCTCCAGTGATGTGGTGGAGGCTCGCACAGCTGAACAAGCCCCCTCTTCACCTCCCCGTCAGGTCAGGGTTTTAATGACCCGACACAGGGTCATGGGTTTTTTTTTTTTTACATCCACTTTGCTTTCGTAAGTTTCAATCAAATTGTTACGCAAGCTGACTTAGATCAAAAGCTTTAATCTATTATTAAAGTTTCTTTGGGAGTAAGTTGAGATCAAGCTCACTTCTAACACAGCTGTTACTCAGAGTGTTACGTAAATCATGTCAGTGTGCAATATTTAAATCTCATGTTAATAAACAGCTGAACTTTCTCCAACAAAACTTGCTCCTGATGACAAGTGTGGTGTAACTGATCAATGCTCTGTTTGACTTACAGGTTAGAGGTCGTATGCTGAGCACTACAACAGCCATCATCCACTGGGATGAGCCGGAGGAGCCAAACGGACAGGTGGTGGGCTACAGAGTCTACTACACCTCAGACAACATGCTCCCAGTCAACCAGGTGTGTCTGCTTATTCTCTATTTGCTTTGATTTAGTTGTGAGTTTCTCTAATCTGTGATGACTGATGACTTGTGTTGTTTGCTTTAATTCATGCATTGTGATGGTTCTGTGTGTTGTGCAGTGGGAGAAGCAGATGGTACGCAGCGCCAACTTCATCACCATCCAAAGTTTGACTCCAAACAAGACTTATTACATCCGAGTGCTGGCCTTCACCTCCGTGGGAGATGGACCCCTTTCCCAGGACCTGCAGATTATCGCCAAGACTGGAGGTGAGAGAGGAAAACCAAAGTGTGTGTATGTGTCACCTGTGGGAACAAAACACCACAATATTGGATTTAAATTATCTTTATCCGTATCTTTGTAGTTCCATCCCAACCCTCAGAGTTTAAGGGTGAGGCCAAATCTGAGACCAGCATCCTATTGTCCTGGGTCGCCCCACCCCAGGGTGGTCCTGATAACCAGATCACAGGATATGAGCTGGTCTACAGACGAACTGATGACACAGAGGAGGTGAGGCATCAAAATGATATAACAGGCAGAGTAAGAGGAGAAAGGTAATATTTATCAACATTTGATTTTGTCTGCTTTTATTTGTTTATGCTAAAGGCACATTTTCTTATTTTGTATTTATTAACCAGATTTTTTTTACTTAATTTTGTTTTGTTTCTACCGTGTTTTCATCCCCCCATTTATTACTGATGATATCTTGGTTTTACTAAGGGTTACGCCACTAGTCATTATCTGTGTTTTCTCTTTGTCTGTCATGTTTAATAAGTCTGTTGTGCTGTCAATTTTGTGTGAAAAAGAAAGACAAAATTAAACTTCTATTCAGCCTGGATAGATCATTTTAGGCTGCTCAGTCAAGACACCTCTTTTTTGTTTCTGTCTCCTCACTTTTATTTTTTTTTTGTCCTTGCAGAAGAAAGTGAGCTTTGAGCCTACCACCTCTTATCTGTTGAAGAACCTGAAGCCTTTCTCCACCTACACTTTCCAGCTGGCTGCAAAGAGCAAGCATGGGATTGGTGCATATACCAATGAAGTGTCCATTGAGACACCACAGACGCGTAGGTCCAACCACAAACAGTGCTGTGTGTGAATGTGTGAGTGTGTGTGTTTGACAGAGGGAGAAATGTGTCACTTTTGACAATGCAAAAAGACAGCTGAGCCTCAGACAGATGAAAGTCCAGATCCAATCTTCATAAATTTTGTATGTTTTCTGGTAACATATTGGGCATCCATTTCTTTTTGCACTGTCACAAAGAGGCCATTTCAATCCAGACTCTAACTGACTTCAGATTTGTTTATTAAACAAATGTATGACTGAACAACAACTTCTTTCTAAATCCTGTAAGTTAACCCCAGAAAGGGTTTTCAGAGTACAAACTGACAGAAAATTACACAACTTGATGTGTTGGCTACAAATCTGAGGTCTGTAAGAGAGTGAACCTAAGATGGTATGAAGTGTGAGGTCTGTAGATAGAGATGAGAGCTCCATCATGGATCACAGAGGCTTTGGTAGGCTGTAAGAACAAGTAAGTTATCGGCAGGTATGTTTGTGTGCTAATATTGTAGTCAGTGTATTTGTGTTGCATCTCTTTGAAACCATTCACCCGTTTTCATCGATCAAACATTTCTACCAAACAGAAGTTGACACTCATCATTGAGTATCTTTGATCAGCCATCCTACTTTTTATTCACAAGGTTCATTTTTTTTCTTAGAAAGCTTCTGTTCTCCAGTGTTTTGTTTTCATTTTATGTTTCTTTGTCTTTTGTTCTCTGTCTCTCGTCAACTCAATTTCATCCCCCATTCCTTCACGGCAAACCTCACTTCCTCACCCCTCCACCCACCAATAAATCATCATGCACACACGATAAAATAACATTTACCTAAACAACCCCTCCTCAAAACTGGCCAAATATCAGTTCCTTCAGCACCTCCTCAGGACATCACATGCACCAGCCCCAGTTCTACCAGCATCCTGGTAAGTTGGGCTCCACCTCCTCTGGAGTTTCAGAACGGCGTTATTACGGGATACTCCATCCAGTACTCCACCACCCAAGGAAACAAGGCGTCTAAAAGAATTGATGGAATTTCTCCGGAAAGTTCCCCGTATCTGCTGGAAAACCTTGAGAAATGGACTGAATATGGCATAACGGTTCGGGCGCAAACGGAAGCTGGGGATGGACCAGAAAGTTTACAACTGCTTATCCGCACTGAGGAAGATGGTATGTTCCTAAACAACCCCTCCCCTGCCTGTCTTAGGACGGTCCGCCTCACTAACAATGGCAACCTCACTAACATAGCACTTTTGAGCTCAAAGCATACTAAACTAACAACAAGTGTCTCCCACTGGCCAGTAAAAGCTTTTTTCAATCCATCCTTGAACTTCGACATTAATGGATGATACATGGTCAGATCCTCTCCTGTCCTTCATAACCTCCAGCAAAACCTTCAGCACCTGGAAATCTCTTCCCGTTGCCCCCTCACCACTGCTTCCTCTTATCAACAGCACCCTCTTTTCCCCAAACAGCATTTTGGTCCCTTTGTACCCGAATCTTTTTCTGCCTTTTTCCCTTTTTTTCTAAATCCCTCCCAACTTTTTAGGAGATTTTTGGTCCTCCATTGTTTTCCTACTAACAACACCAAAACAAACCCTCTGATATCAGCTGTCCCTTGGCTTCACCACACCTTGGCTTAACCATATGCCCTCCCAGCTCCTCTGCAGCTCTGAGGCAATTTTTAGATCCTTTTAAAGCTTAGTTCAATGTGCTTTATTGTTGCAGGAGTCATTCTAATATAAATAGTTAAACTATAACAGTCAAGCTCCATATTCCACTCTCCTGAGATATTTACCTGACTTGAGCTTCTCTTAGCAAGCCCACATATGAGATAGTCAGATATCAGAAGATAATGGAAGTTTTTCTTTTTTTTTTTTTTCTTCTTTTTTTTTTTTTTTTACTCTGGGAGAAGTGTCGTTTTTGGCAGGACGAGAGAGGTTTTTCCTGATAACAGTATTTTCTCTTTGACTGCCTGCCTTGCCTGCCACTGTTTATCTGCCCATGGCAACAAAATCCTCTTCTATCTGCCATTCTTATCTTTCTCTACATTTGCTTCTTATCCTCCACTGCTTTTTCCTCCATGTTTTTCCTCGAGCACTCTCATTTTTTTTTTTTTTTTTAACTATTTTGACTTTTTCCCAGACATCAGAGAGAGCAGTTTTAGACTTTTTGGAGGGTTGTATTTTTACATTTTTTCCACCTTGGGTATTTTTTTACTCACCCTTGAAACCAATATATTTTTGAATAGGAAGAATATTTATTTCACTTAAGTGAAGGCCTTTACTTAAGAGGTTTGAGTCAGCATCATCTGTGACCCTTGACCTCTATCCCAAAATGCATTTTTAGTTCCAAGTGGTCCTCCTCGAGGAGTGGAGGCAGAGACTGTGAACGCCTCGGCCATTAGGGTGAAATGGCGAGCACCAGCCCCCGAAAAGCAACACGGGCAGATTCGAGGATACCAAGTCCACTTTGTGAGGATGAACTACGGAGAACCCCAGGGGCAGCCTTTCATCAAGGACATCCTCATAGAAGACACTCAGGTAACAACAACAGAATTTTCACTAAGACCTGCCTGGACCTGCTTTATGAATAATTATTGAACTTCAAGAATTCTTTTATTTCATAAAATCATTTACAGGCTGAATATACTGTTAAAATCATGTTATATTTGAGTAGTGAAGAAACTACAACCAACACATGAGCTCACTTCTTTTTATATAAGGAACTATCATGGGGACATCTTTTGATCTGGATGAGATGAGCATGTATATTGTTTTTTTATTTATTTCATTTTTTATTTTTCGTTGTTTGAACAATTACACAATTCACGAGAAAATAATTCTCAGGTTCCCCGTGACACTTGAATGTGCTCAAAATAAATGAGTGACGCCAAATAAACAAGAAGAAAACAATCATTTAAAGACAGATTAAAGTTTCACAAAGGGGGCATCCTGTTAGCCTGGTTCTGTCAGTGGAAAAAGTGAAACATTGTGGGTAACAATAGGTTAAGTCATTTTTAACTGGTGTTACGTGCATAAATACATTTTCTATGAGAAAATATTTTTTTTACAGCCAGTGAGTGTAAGTGTTTACTTGGTTTGTTGCTAACCACAGCTGACAGCTACAATCATATGAACTAACTATGTGGTCCCTTTCTTTGGCCCATTTCAAAGTTCTGTACAAGAACTGTACAACTGTCAGAACCTGATTCTCAAATAGGAGCAGGTTAAAGAAGCTGTGTAAGCTTCCCGAGAAAAATAAATCAGTTCATAAACAGATGTTTGTATAAATGTCAGAAGTGTGGCCTAGGTTCAGTAGTTGAATAAGTTGCTTTATGCAGAGGACAAAAACATCAGTTTTATATTTGCTTTTATTTTCTCAACAACTTTGATGGAACATTGAAACTAGTTGCAAGTATACGACTGTAACAATTGTTTTTTCAATCAGGCCTGATCAGTGCTAATTAATGAACCAGTCACATTCATAATACTCACTTTCATGAATTTATGCTCTCTAAAAGAGCATAAATTCATGATCCCTTTTAGAGTCACAAAAAATCTCTCTGAACTGATTCATCATTTGGGAGTACAGGGTGATAAATGAGTAAAGGATGTTGACTTTTAGAGTCTGTCTAAATTATCAACAATCATATTTTCCCTCTTTTTTTTTTCTTTTTCTCCTTGCTGCGCTACGGTCTAGTGGGAAAATGATGACTCCACCGAATACGTGAGTAAACCCTCCTTTCAGTCTGTTATTTAACACTAATAAGAGCAGCGTGCAGGGCTTAGATGAGTCACCTTTATGAGATCACAACCTCGAAATCTTCTCTGACCAGACTGATGGTTTTAAACCAGAGGTAGTCTCTTTTTCGTTTCTGCTTTCTGTGTTCTCTGTAATTTTTGATACAGGCACATAGAGCAACACTTAAATAACTGGAGACATGAGTCAGAACTAGGTATTGACAAAGCAGTACAATTTTTAATGGTTCCTGTGGACAAAAAAAATGAAGAAAATGTGTTAACTTTAATGAAAAGTAGGCCAATGTTTTTGTGTCTTCATGGCTGAATGACCTTTTGTGTGACCTAAGCTCTGTTGAAATAATTAAATACAGAGACGAGGTCTTAGTTTTAAGATGATCATGATTATGTCTCATGTCTTTATTTTGTTAAGCAGCCTCAGAATAGCCTTTATGGCCTGCAGTAGCACTGTTGTTGTAGAGACAGGCTGAGTAATTGTCTCTGCTTTATCAGACAAGAGCACAGAATTACCTCTGATCCCCGAGGCGGTACCTTTTTGACTGGTTTTGACCACTCTGACCCAGACAGTTTTTTATTAAATTGAAGCACTGCTTATTGTCCTGGGGGCACACTGAAGTAGTTACCTTTTGCAGCTAACAGGGCTTTTTGTTTTTCTGTAGGAGGTGGTACTTGGAGATCTGAAGGCAGACACTTCCTACTCTGTATCAGTGGGGGCTTACACCGCTAAGGGTGACGGGGCTCGCAGCAAGCCTGTTAGTGCCTGCACTGATCTGCCATGTAAGTGTTTTTATACAGAGTCTTTTCCCAACGACCATTTGGATGTTTAGTTTGATATATCAAAAAAGAAAGTCTCCAAAACCTGCAATATGGTCATTTGTTTGGAGTTTTACAGTCATACTGCTGTGACTTTTGAATATATATTAAATATACAATGCTTAACAAATTTATTAGACCACTTATCAATCCATCATCATGGGGTGCTTTAACTCAGACTTTTATTTCAGAGATTTTCCTTCACTTCACCACTTTGAACAGGATTGAGGAATCTCAAACTGATTTGATGTTTTTATTCCTAAATTTTCAGCATCATTTTCTGCTTTTTTTTATCAAATAGTTTGAGAATTTATGGATAACAAAACTAAATTTATTTTACATTAAATATATCTTTTTTATTGAGGCGCTTGCACATCCTGGTGCACTAACTATTACAGAAACATAAAAAGTCTTTGGTTTTCAACTAAATACTTACACCTTGCAGTGGTCTAATAAATTTGTTAAGTATTATATATATTTTTTTAGAAATTTGTGTTACAAAAACATATACTCTTACAGCTTTGGAGAAATTAAAAGTGATTCATTTGTGACATTTCAAAGTTTGAGCGTGCCATGTCTTGAAATTTTGATTTGGCAAATAAATAATTAAAAAGTAAATGAGTAATGCATTTATTCAAATAAATAAATAAACACATTTATTGCTTTAAGTAAATGCATTTATTTTCTTTTACTTAAATGTAAAACAAACAACTGTTTGAGACTTCTTTGTGACAGGATCACTTTCAGTATAGCAAAACTCAGAGCTTGCATAATTTATTTATCTTTATTGATGGTTAGTTAATTCTTCCATTCTGTGAAGTATTTATCACATTATGCAGTTTTACTTGAAGATTCAAAGAGTTTTTATTGTCAATTTTCTATGTATGCATACAGAAAAATCAAAGTACTTTCTCTCTTCAGACAGTATAGATAAAAAATTTACGTATATATAAAAAAATGTAAGCATAATTACTTGAGGCTTTCAACAATGATCCTCTGATGATCTCTTCTTCATCCTGTCCCCTCTTTGCTCTCCCTGTTCTGTTTATCTTGTTTTAGTGCCCGAGAAGCCCAAACTGATGGTGAGTGCCACTGATTCAAGCACTGCTGTGCTTCAGTGGTACCCTCCCCAAAACCCACCAACCCCTCTCCTGGGGTACCGCCTCACCTTCGGCCGTGTCGACGTCCTTCCCTTTACGGTTGTTGAGTTCCCCACCAAGGAGAATCGCTACACTGCCCAGGACATCCACAAGGGAGCCAACTATGTGTTCAGACTCTCCGCCCGGAACAAAATGGGCTATGGAGAGGAGGCAGTAAGGGAAGTGACTACTCCAGAAGACACCCCAAGTGGATACCCAGAAAATATAACCCCCCAGGACGCCTCTGCTACAACCTTGCGTCTGGAATGGAAATCAGTCCCGCTGATTGAGCAAAATGGGAAAATCATAAATTACTCAGTGCTGTACAAGGATATAAACAGCCGAGGGAATGCCTCAGAAGTTGTTGTGCCTGCTCCTGAAATGAGTGTTTTGTTGGAGGGTCTCAGTCCGGATACGGTGTATGATGTCAGGGTGTGTGCGTTCACAGCTGTCGGCCCTGGGCCATACAGCCCGAGTGTCCAGTTTCGGACACAGCGGCTGGACCAAGGTAGGACTCACACTCACTGTCAAACAACCCATCCTCATTGCTCAGGATGCAACACATGCTACCCAACATCACACACACAAAAGCACACAAACGCACACACAAACACAGACTTACAACACCTGGTGACATCATCCTAAGTGTCTTTTGTTGTCTCGTCACTGTAGTCTTAGACCCTACATCCTTTTCCCAAAACAAGGTAAGAGTCTTGAGTTTTGGGTGTGATTCCTGTCCTGTCACACTCACTGTGTGTTGATGAGTTAGCTAGTTTGAGACTGGTTCTAGAGAATAGTACAAAGGTAAGACTATTACTTTTGGTTGCAACAAGAACTTTTGGTTGCAACAAGAGATTAAATGGTGCTGGAAACATGTTTATTTTTTCTTTTTTGTGTTTTTTTTTCCCCAGTTTTTGCAACAAACTTCAGAGTGAAAGCTGCCATGAAGAACTCTGTTCTGCTGTCCTGGGAGATCCGAGACAAAAACCCTGCCCAGCCGTTCACTGTAAGTTCATTTACTGTTTTTAGAATCAGAATCAGAATCAGAAAAGCCTTTATTCAGCAAGTATCTTCAAAAAGCACACAAGGAATTTGACTTTGATTTAACCTGTACTCTCTCTCTCTCTGTGTATGTATGAATAAACGTTAAACATTAAAATATGAAAAACAGATTAAGTAAGTAAAAAAAAGAAAATACTGTACAAAAAAAACAATAAAATAACACATCTACAGTAAGTTAAAAATGTGCAATGAATGGATAAGTCCTTTAAAGAAAATTGTGCAGTTTGCAATGGAAGGAATGTGCAAAGGAGAACAGACAAACCAGCTGCAGTTGTGCATGAGATACAGAATCATTGTCTGTAGCAGGTTTAATTGCTCAACAGAGTGGCAGCCTGTGGGGAAAAAAAATATTCCTGTGTCCAGAGGGGAGGAGTGTAAACATTTTGTGTCCAGGGTGTGTGGGGTCAGCAGAGATGTTACCAGTTCACTTCCTGGTCCTCGACCACTATAAGTACTGGATGGAGGACAGGCTGGCTCTGCAGACCTGGATTTTACATGTAAATACTGAGAGATAAAATGATTTGGGTCTATAATGTTGCTCAGAGACATACAGGCAGGGTTGATAGGAAGGTTTGAGGGAAAGGAAAGGAAGTTAAAATAAATAACCTAATCAACAATGACTCAGTGCAAACTCAGCATAATTTAGTAATATGAAAACATGCACTGGCTATTTATGGTTGTGTTTGGTTAGTTTTAAGGAATTTCAGCTCTTTCCGTTAGAGGATTTATGGAGACTTGGAGTCACATCAGGGCACTTGAATTATTGCAAAGGATTGAATTAAAGGAGGTAATGAGAAACATTACATTTGTTGCATAGTGTGCATAATTCAACTTAAAAACAACTATATAATTAACTCTGTCTAGATCCTGTATGGAAAAGGCCAGTCTGTTGAAGTTGATGGAAAACTGACTCAGAAGCTGATCACTGGTTTGGAGCCGGACACCCAGTACTCCTTTCTACTCACCAACCGAGCAAATAGCGCCGGTGGTCTGCAGCACCGCGTTACTGCCACCACTGCTCCAGACATCCTAAAAACCAAACCCGTGGTGGTGGGAAAGACCAACGCAGACGGCATGGTGACTGTGCAGCTTCCAACGGTGCAGACCACAGCCAAAGTCAGGTAGTGATCATGAATGAGTTCAATAGAACTAACATTTAGAGATTTAAGCATTTGTAGTAGTCACTTGTGCTGAATTTGCTCCAATTAAGGATGTTTTTAAACAACCCTGTGAGATGATTCAGCTTCTCAACTTCCTCCTCCTGCTGCTGCTTTCTGTTTATTGGTCTATCAGCAGGGATTTCTCTGAGCTGGCAGCAAAGCAAGCATGAGAACTCCCACAACAGCTAAATGAGAGCACAGAGCTGATAATCTCATCAGCTTTTTGTTACTGAGAACAAATACAGCTGCTAAGAAGACGTATTCCTTGAGTGCTGAAAGTACATCCTGATCACTTCACTGTGACTCACTGTCTTACATTTACTGAAGCTGTTCTCTGACACTCTGAGCTTACTTTGAGCTTTTATAGCATTTAGGCCTCACAGAGTGCAGAAACAAAAGGTTCTTTTCTCTTTTAGGTGTCTGAGATAACACTGAAAACGTGCCTTTGGAAGTTTGATATATTCATAACAATAGCCAACTTTAATCTTCTCTCTGAAACTGCAAGATAAACCATTTATATTCCAAAATGTCTGAGCACGTTTTTTTCTAAATGTTTCTCAACTGACTAATATATTGAGATATTAGTTTAAGATGAATTATATTAAGCTTAAAATAATGTGTGTGGTGTGTTTCAGGGGTTACTATGTGGTGGTGGTTCCTCTGAAGAGGCAGAGGGGAGGGAAGTTCCAAAATCCCTGGGAGGATCCAGATCAGATGAACATGGATGAGGTGAGACATGCCACAGAAAGGGGATTATACAAAGCAGTGCAAGATGATGGTCATAACATGGAGGTCTATATTTCAAAATGAAAGGAGTCAAAGTCACACTAACAAATATTCAAAGCTGTCATTCATGCCACAAGCGTTGACATCAACAGGACTCAGAAATATGCTTAGTGGCAGATTGGTGTTTAATTCTATTAAAAGAAATGATGAGAAAGGCTTAATGAGTCAAAACTGGGAACAAAAACTGAGCTTTTTAGAGTCGAAGAAAGAAAGAGTTTGATATTTATTAATTTGTTAGCTGGAGCAGTTAAGATGTTGAATTTTAGCTTTTGATGAGCCCAGTATTTAAGGTGACTGGCTGAACTACAACATCCTTTGTTAACGACTTCATACTTAACATGCTGTCAACAGGATATGAGACCATTAATGTCCTCATAAATTTCCTTCAGGACAGCTTTAAGTTAATGTCATGAGGAACGTCTTTAACATGGCCTGATAGAAGTGATTATTAGGATTTTGTTTTCATTCCAGAAACCACCTGCTGTGAGATCAGCCACAGCTCATGTGATGGTGAACTTATTGAGCATATAAAGGGACTGTGAGGAGTTTCTAAGTGATCTTGAAAAAGTGTCACTTCTAGATGTGTCCTATCCTAGTCCACAACTTGATATGAGATTATCAGCACCAATATTAATGTTATTTCTAAATGCTATTTCTTAGCTTCCCGATCGGGTCAAACAGGACCGAAATGATTTCCAGCATGTTGAGGTCTCTATGACAACACCACGCAGGCTACAAAGTTTGGTAGTGAGAAGAGAGATCTGTGTTTTTCTCTGCTGAAAATTATTTCTTGGATTAATTTTGTAGTGATGGTGGAGACGGGAGCTGAACTGTCAGACAGATAAAGGATAAAAGAGCAGAAGAAAGCTAAACGGGAGAGTGATGGAGCTCAGGCTAAAGGCTAGAACATGAGCTAAAGGCTAGAACATGGGCTAATCTCTTTGTGATAATGTTCGTTCTAACCCACATGCAGCAGTTATACTTCAGTGATCTGATAAAACTTGAGAATCTGTCAAAAAAGGAAGAGAGAAGCTCTACCAAGTTCTGCTTGGTAGGTGAGCAGGACATAACGAGGATTCGCTAACGTTACACGTTAGCCTACAGATAAGTCTCAGACCACCAGGCTGCCAGTAGCACTAAATAGAACCAGCCACTTATCTACGGTACAAACTGACGAAGTTTGCTTGTTGTCACATTTCAAACAATAGCTAATAGCTAAATAGCTTACCTCATCACATTGCATCTGGTAAAAAGTTGTCTTGAGCAAAGAAAAGTAGTGTTGAAAAGAAGATCCGATCTCAACTCATGTTTCAAAACAAGCACACGTCTTGTTAAGATCATCATGATAGTGATACGATTCCAGTCAAGAGGTGTCGTTGCAGTCCACTTCAAACAGATAGTCCTCACAGTTGCTTTAAGCTCTTTCTTCAGATATATATGGCAATATCATATTTATATTTTCAGTCACAAAAACACATACTATAGTGCTTTATAGTGTTTTCATTCACGTGTCAAATAATGGTACTAAGTTTACTGAAAGGGTTTTTTTTTTACCTCTCTTGTGTCGTACTTCTTGATTCTTTTTATTCAAAGTTAGATGACCTTGTCATCCATTCCCTGCTTAGGCCAACAATACTTTCACATAACATTTCCCGTTTAATTCCACTTCCTGCATTTTTCTAAAGACTTCATCACCTCATTATGCCGCTCTGAAAGCCCTTTCATGTGTATGAGATTAGTTTCAATGGACTTTTTATGGGGCCCACTGTCTCGATGGATAAATGACTTGGAAATTCAGTCAACGATGAAGACGTTTATGCTCAGGTGATAATGCTCCAAGCAGCACATTGTTCCTTTACTGATGAGTTTTTATGTGTGGGGAAATTGTCTAAATTGGCCCTTTTTACCACCCTGTTATTTTAGGAAATTCAGGTGAAAAATCTCTAAATGTTAAGCAACATCGGGAAAATATTTAACAATGATTTTTTTTGTTAGGTCAGCATTGTTAAATCAGCATAAAGCTGGCCTTTTGATGCTGTACTTTGTTTGAACTTGGCATATATCACATAAAAATTACCTTTTGATGTCTTTTGTTCCTCAATCCCTTTTCATTTCTTATCTTTTCCATCAATCTCTCTGTTTTTTTTGTTTAATTAATTCCTTTCTTCTCCCTCTTTTCTGTCTCTGTCTTTCCATCCTTTATTTTTCTTCCATTCCAGCTTCTAAAAGAGATCAACAGGACCAGTATTAGTCGCGCCCTTCGCATTCGCAGACAGGCCGGCCAATCCGATCCGAGGGCTTACGTCAGCGCTCATTTTAAATTCCTCCCCATGGAGTTCACACTAGGTGATGGACAAAACTACGGCGACTTCCGCAATCGTCCCTTGCAGAATGGACAGGAGTATGTTTTCTTTGTGCTCGCACTGCTCGACCTCTCAGAGAATGTGAGTACTGACAAAAACAGTTCCAATCAGCACTGTTTCATTTATTAATTTATATGTGAGCATCAGTTAATAAATAAAACTGTCTTTCTCCAGACCATGTTTGCCACCAGCCCTTACTCTGATCCAGTGACATCATCAGATGTAGACCCTCAGCCAATCGTTGATGAGGAGGAGGGTCTGTTGTGGGTCGTGGGGCCTGTGCTTGCAGTCATCTTCATCGTCTGCATTGTCATCGCCATTCTTCTCTTTAAGAGGTACAGGCAGCAGAAAGAAGATGAGGAAATATTTTATTGAAATTCTGGACAGGATGAGAGGAGAAGAGACATCAAAATGAGAAAGCAAACAGTGACGGATTTAAGAGATGAAACTTAGAAGAATATATTAAAAAGTCAATCAGAATCTTCACAGAAGGGAAACAGGTACTCAAAAGGGAGTTCCATGTTTTTGTTTACATATTTAAGTGTTTTGATTTTCTGTGTATTTGCCTCAAATCCCTCCTTGAAGTCAGAACAGGCTAACCTAAATGACAGTTTGTCAAATAGATCATGAAAAAAGCAAGGACATAAACAAGCCCGTCGCCCCTTCTCTCAAGCCTTCAAGTCTTCTCTCACAACATACTAATCACATCTTTGTTAAGCTCAGACTCCTTCAATTCAAGTTTTTTTTTTAATGTAATCTGTTCTTAAAGTCAGCGCACAGGTGGCAAAGTTGTCTCACATAACAGACAGGAGAAGATAATATTATCATCTATTACCATTATTCATGATAATCATCTGTTCTTCTGTGGAGAGCTCTGTTAATGCACATGAATAATCACTGTGACTGATGTGGCACAGCAGAATTATTAACCTTGATGGTAATAGCCTAAAGTTAATACGCCCTGGAGTGGAACCTGTGGTGATTCAGTGCCTTTTATATAAGGCGCTTTTCAATCTATTTTCAAGATGTTGTTATATTATAGATGTCAGAGTTAAAGGATGTCCTGGGAGATTACGTTCTGGTTGACTAGTTTTGGTGAAGTTGGTTATCTTTGTATCTACAGAAGGTGCCTTTTCACATGCCAAACATTCTTGTGAGAGACTTATTAGTTTTAATGAGAGGGACGGAATAATGAGTTCTGCACTGCTGTAGTCCCTGATGTTTATCGAATGGACACTGATGTTATTCATTTCTGTCTGTCCTCTCATCTGCTCTCCTCCCTGTTTGGATCCAGCAAACCTGACAGGTAAACAAATTTTACTCATCATCATTTCTCTGCGCCTGAGTCTGTCTGTTTTATTGTTTAGATTTTAGACACGAGTAGAGTCTGGATAACCTTGGAAGATTTTTAAATTTAGCATTAAAAGAATAAAGTAAAAAGAGAGGAATGGTGTAAATTTACTAAAATCCCATCCCAAATTTGTTAGATTTCGTAAATTCAAGAAAATAAAGTTGCAGCCATTATATTTACATTGAAAAATCCTGTGTTGAAGTGTAACCTCTCAGGATGTTCCTCTCATAAGATAGCCACTCCTCTTACTGACCCTTTCAAAATAAGATAAAGGCTGAGAATAGAATAAAACAAGGACTTCTTACACATGATTTTATGATGACTGTATTCCAGTGATATTGACTCATGTAAATTCTTAAAGTATCTGTTTTTTCATCTACATAGGCCCCACAGTCTGTATCTAAATACACAGCAAAGGATTGATTTAGTGTTCTTTGAGGTTTTATTTTATTCATTGCTCCAGTCTGATCCGACCATTAATACCAAAATTAGAGCAATAACATAATGCTTGTTTCCTACAGTTTCAGACATCTTTCCTGCAGAGAAAAAAGTCAATGAAGGAGAACTGATAACTCCAACTAACTTAAATCAGATCTAGACTTTAGAAAATATGATAGGGTCTAGGTCTTAGCCTGGCCCATAGACTGTATATAGAATGGACAGCACAGCTCCACTTTTTGCAAGAGTCTGTGCAGTAGAACACTATGAGGGAACTCTCTTCTTAACTCTCCTTCCTTATGTTTTTTACTGTTTCCAAAAAAATTACACAAGAACGGCAGCTTTCAATCATCGTTAAACCAGATGTAAAACCCTGTTTTTAACATCTAGTGACTAATGAAAAAGAAACTTTTCAGAACAAAAGGGGACTTGAACACAATGCAGCCTAATAATAACTAAATATCACCACAGCATACCGATGTGAAAAATATTTCTACAAGGTGTATTAATTTTTTAAAGTTTGACCACAGCCCATCTGGAATGAATTGAGAGGCAGAGGTTTTGATCTATACTGCAGCCAGTCACCAGGGGGAGCAGTCTTTTGTGGCAACCTCAATTCGAGTCAAGCAAGATGACGTCCATTTTTTTTTTTTTTACAGTCTATGGTCGAGCCACCTGACAACAGCCACAACTAATTATTCAGACTTCAAACTATGATTAGTTTTGCCATACTTTTCAACGTAATTTAATGAAAAATGATTCATTTTATTCTTTAAGATCCTTTTTAACCTTTTTTTTTTACTTTGAACAGCTTATATGAGAGGGAGAATGAGATTGCATGCACTAGATTGCATCAGGACGAGGAGTCAGACTTGCAATGAGTGAGACTGGGCTCTGAGGTTTCCTTACTTTTGGAACCAGTTTCAAGCAGCTTTTCGAGGAACTGCAGTTTTTCTGCATTAGTGTCATTTTTTACATTTGAAGTACTGGAGCCCATAAATAAAGGTTGTTGTGTAAATAAGTTTTTCTGTTATTTTGTTATTCCAGGAAAAGAGCAGAGGCGGAGGGAAGGAAAGGCAGCTTCCCCTGCAGCAAAGCCATGTCATCCCACCATCCCACTGATCCCGTAGAGCTACGCAGAATAAATTTCCAAACTCCAGGTAAACAAGACACCTTTAGACATACAAACACAGACAGAGAGTGGACATTTCATGTGAGTGTTGTAGTTTTAGTTTTATTGACAGGGTTAATCAATCTTGCTGTTGTTTCCTTTTCCAGCCTATCGTGTGTCAGTGTACCGCGGTTATCGGCGCTTGTCAAGTTAGTTGGTCTTAGTCCACCATAGATCTTCTCCTTGCTGCTGACATTGTTTTCCCTTTACCACATTCATTTATCTCCTCTGTTTCTCTTTCTTTCTCTTTCTCTCTCCTTCTGTCTTTCTGTCTGTCTTTCTGTCCCATTTTCACGCTAACTAACCTTCCATCCCGTGTAGGATGAAGCTGCTTGAATCAACATTTCATCCGAATGCTTCTGGAATACTTCTTGACAAGATCCCCAAATTCCTTTTATCATGCTAAATTTTTAACCGCCTGTGTCATATTCTTTTTTTATCTTCACCAGCAGTGTGTTCATATACTCTGAGGACATGTTACTGTGCCTCAGTAACTTTCCGAACATGCACATTGTTCTTTCCTGCCTGGAGAGAAAATGGTCACTTAACCAAAAAAAAGAAAAAGAAAAAAAACACTTCATTTGCTTCCTTCACTGACTCTGGACAGAACACTAAACAACACCTCCTCTGAGAACCCTTCCTCTTAACATTTTCCTCTAAAAGAGTTTAGTTGCACATGTATCCAAATGACCTCCTTTTCTATTTCTGTGCTCGGCAGGCATGGCAAGTCACCCGCCCGTCCCCATCTCCGAGCTGGCAGATCATATCGAACGCCTCAAGGCAAACGACAATCTCAAGTTTTCCCAAGAGTATGAGGTAGGAATGTTGATTATCCTTCGATGAAAATCTTTAAGTTGGAAAACTAACTTAGAGATTTGCTCGGCTTTAATTTCAGTGGTGAGTGCTGCAGATTGAGCCTCACATATAGAGTCTCTGCAGATGTATTTTGCTTCGTCTGGACTGTACAAGATAAAGCCCATTTTCCTCCCCCTGCTGTCTTGTTGTTATCTATACAAATATAAGGGGGAAATTGAAATTGTGAGCTCAAAGAGGGTTTGCTTACAGCCAGATGGTTATCAGGCCCTCATTTCTACGCTCTGGTGGAGAAAGAGGAGAAACAGAGATAGACATAAAGAGACAGAAACCAAGAGCAGACTGACTGAGAGATACAGCGTACAAAAAAAAAAGAAGCCTCTTGATTAGTTTGCACCAACTTGCAGCACAGTTAATGTGAAACAAAACAGGTTATATACTCAGAGATAACAATGTGCCTGAACTTAGTGTGCTGAACTGTGGCACTAAATAGAAAAACACATCCGTAAAAATATTCTCCAGCATGCCGGCTGTGGAGAAAATAGAGCTAGCATTACAATGAGCTCCATAGAGAGCTGTTAAAGGGGTAAAAATGTTTTCTTTTCCTATAAAAAAAAACGTTTAGACGGACGGTCTCTGGGTAAAGGAGGAGACATGAAGCTCTAATTGGCTACTACGAGAGAGAGAGAGAGAGAGACAAATTGTCTGGGATAGAGAAACGTATACACAAGGACGCATTATGCAAAGACTAGAAAAATAGATTTTGGGGAGAAAGCTTCAGGACAGAGAATAAAGGGACGGTAGGTGTAATTGTGATGCGAGTTTGAACCTCTCTGTCGAGCCTCACATTCTCTCTGCATGACTGTGTGCTTTGTTCGCTAGTGAACCCTTAACGAGGGAACGAGAGAGATGGATGGAGGAGGGATTGAGGGAGAGAGAAAGGCCAGAAATGATTGCGGTGTAATAATCAAGCACACATGATGCTGGGCAGTGTGTGGAAAACAGCCTCCAACACACACACGCACGCACGCACGCACGCACACACACACACACACACACACACACACACACACACACACACGCACACACACACACATACACATGCATTCATGCACTCATTCAGCACCCACTCCTGTCCATTTTTTCCCCAACCAAACCATAATTATGTGTCGTAAAATATTCAGAATTGCTAAATTGCTCTGGCTCTCTCCTCTTCGTCCCTCTCTATCGACAGCCTCATAATGACCTCATGTCTACCGCTCCCAGCTAACAGCAGTGGTTACTCTGTAATTACCCTCCAGGAACTTAATGTGTTAGTCTAACAAAACCACCCTTTCTCTCCCAGAGGAATTTATTGTGCTTTTATCATTTTTCTCTAGCAGCTCATAGTTTTGTTTTATAATAGAAGGTGGAAAGTCCCGACATCAGGGTTGTTTCTTAAAATATGATACTGTATTTGTGGACAGTCCTGTCCAAGTTCAATATTACCCTGTTAACTTCCAATTTGTATTTGGTTTCTAATGGCATAGCAAGACTTGGCAGTTAAAACTTAGTTTACATGCATTGAATTCTCCAGCTCTTGCCTTTTGATTTGCTATCATTTCACATTTTCAGGCAGATGTCAAGGGAAAGCTTCACTAACAAGTTATGATCTAAATAGATTCATAGATAGATCATATCTAATAGATCATATCACTAAAAATTCTTTGTTTCAATGGTGTTAGCCCTGATTAATCAATCACATTTCTCTCAGTATTTTAAGTCAGAAAAGTTGGATTTTATAATACATGCATGAACCTCCTGCCAGAATACAGTGTTTCTAATGCCACATGTACATGTGACTACTAGACCAAAGAAGTTAATCCACAGGCTTTATAGAACATGGATGTTGTGGTCACTTGAGCCAAAGTAACTTGTGACTATACAAGAAACCAGCAGAAAAGGTGAATTTAAAACCAAAGCTTTGGTTTTTATCACTGAAACCAAAACCCAGTTTTCATTAATTTTGTAAAAATGGGTATTTTGATGTGAGCTTCAGCGGGGTTTTCTTGAATTTTAGAGCCAGTCACAGATGGATACTGAAAGAACTGAAGACTTCTGCATTGACCTGTTTTTGAACACTGGAAGTTGCTGCTTGACTACAATTCAGCAGCTCCTGAAAAAGCTGACTAATTAAACTAACATATTCCAAAACAGCTTTAATTTCAGGAGTGCAGCATTTTGCTTTAATGACTTTCCACCTGCTCTTTGTTGTTTAACATTAGCTCTGCTCTGACCCTGTCTTTCTCTGTCTTGTAGTCCATCGACCCTGGGCAGCAGTTCACATGGGAGAACTCCAACTTGGAGGTCAACAAGCCAAAGAACCGCTACGCTAACGTCATCGCCTATGATCACTCCAGGGTTATACTCTCCAGCATTGAGGGTGAGACACACCGCCTGTGTGTTTAAGTTCTGTTTCTTCTATCTCTGTGGGGACTCAGTTTAGAGTGAGGACATTTTAAGGAAGTGAGGGAGTTCTGGTCACTCTTCAAAGGGCTCTTTGAGGTTGATGACTCGGTTTCTTGGTTTAGTTTGGTGTATAAGGCTTCAGATTGAGCTTATAGTTGTGATGGTGAAAGGTTTCAGGAGGGCATTATGTCAGCAAGAGTCACCACAAGTACTGCAGCATGTACATGTGCGAGTAGCTGTGAGCTGCTTTAAATGAGAGACGGAGTATTGATAGTCCAAAGATGTTTTTTATTGCCATACAGCATAGACACAGTGCTGTGCCTGCGTCAGCCATAAAAATGATCAAATTAGGATTCAGACAAGCTGTTGTTCCAACCCACTGTGTTACCACATCATGCAATTAAACACTCTCTTACTTGACCAATTAAATGCTCATGAAGGTAAATTACAGCCTATTTACTGACATATTTTCATTATATGCCAATTTCACTGGATTTGCTGTTCTGTTTTTTTTTTTGTTTTGTTTTTTTTGGACGGTCTAAAACGTGAAGGATAAATAGTCTCAGTCTTGTTCTCAGTGTGTGTTTTGAAGTGCATTCACCCACCTCAGCTGGGAAAGACCTGAGGCAGAGAAACTGGCAGCTCCAAAGTGAAGAGAGAGAGGCAGTGGGAGGCCAAGCCCAAACAGATGAGTCTTATCTGGGCAGAGCATGTGTGAGCAGCCCCCGCCTGTCCTGGAGCCCTGGCTGTCTTTCTTTCAGCTTAAAAAATGCATATACTCTTGAGCACGTCCAAACCCACCAAAGCAAAACACGTACACATCCACACACACACACACACATTCATACACTACTATAGATTCAAAACACATTTCCAGGATGTGCAGAAGCAAAGATATGGACCTCTGCTCCCAGTCCTCTCCACACATGCTCCAGCAGAAATCTCTGCTAAACCAGTGCCGCCACCGAGTGACTGGAAGTGTATGTGCTGTGTGTGTGTGTGTGTGTGTGTGTGTGTTTGTTTTATCAACATAGTGCTTCTGCTGGGGTCCCTTGCAATAAAGTTGTAGCACATCAAAGCATTTAGCAAAGCTGTCCTCTAAAGACTCAGGTTGATAAACATATGTTGTAACTCTTCTTAGTGTCTGTCCTCATCCAGTTTAAAGTAAGTTGTATAAACCTCCCTGTGCGCCTCTGTCATTTAAAAGTGTGTGTGTGTGTGTGTGTGTGTGTGTTTTGGGGTTTTACGAGCATATGGGACTAAGGGGGTGTTCATAAAAGAAGCTGCAGGAAGAGAATCAGCTGCAGGAGTTTCTGCCACAATTGTTCTGTTTGCTCATTGACTTCTATCTTTTTGAGTGTAAACCGCTATCAGACGACTCAAAAGGAGTTTTCTGTCCCACTTCGGCAGAATCGGGTCACAGCTCAGCACACCCGTGCCCGTCTGTGTGTACGCCTGAGTGTGTACTTTGCTGCTTCGGTGTATGTGTGCATGTTTGAGCTATGACTCAGTGATTTTTGGGATTATGGTATTAGGCCCCAGATGAGCAGGACTGATCCTAAATCAAACACACACAGGCGGTCTCTCGCATCACACACACACATAGACACACACAATCCCCTCCAGGACAAGCAGTGTCAGCCGAGTTTTACACAGAGACGGCCTTACAGTCATATTGCCATTCAAAGCGACACATCCAGAGTATACTCAGATTAGGCCCATGATCGTCTTAGCATGTATTATAAAACAAGACGGCTGAACAATCCAACACCAAAGGACGCTTGGCCCCGTGGAAATAATAATCTCCCTGCCATGACCTCAGATGATCTGCACTCTTTATTACAGGGACATAAACCTGCTTTCATACTTTCTGTAGACTTAAAATAATCCTTATAGATGATTATACAGTCAATCAAAATAAGAATCATCAAGGAAGGAAACATGGGCAAAGAACTAGTCTGTTTTCACAGTGCAGGAACATCAACCTCAGAGTCATCCCTCACAAGTAAGATGCTGTAAAAACACGTCAAATTTATTCCCCCTTCCCCTCCCACCCAACAGATCTTTATTCCCCTCCTCAATGACATTCACGTTTTCTGTCTCCTGCAGGTGTCCCAGGCAGTGACTACATCAACTCCAACTATATTGATGGCTACCGTCGTCAGAACGCCTACATCGCCACTCAAGGATCCCTCCCTGAGACTTTCGGGGACTTCTGGAGGATGGTTTGGGAGCAGCATACAGCAAACATTATCATGATGACAAAGCTGGAGGAGAAGTCGAGGGTAAGAAAAGAGGATTGGACAAATATTAGGATGTCACTGTAGGTTGCATTTTGAGAACAGAGCAAAGAAAGGGTGTGATATTGCAGGCTAGAATAAGCATAGAGATGAAGACAGAGTGTATTAGATAGGATAAACACGTCATGACAGAATAAATTATTTGTTAGGGAGGACTTTTGTTTGAGATGGTCGTATCAGTGAAGGATAGGATACAGAACTCAGTACAGGTAGTTTGGATAGGTTAAGTACACATGCTCACGCAAGTATCTCTCCACCTTCCCTACGAACTAAGATACAGATATTACATCAACTGGCATCACATGATTTACAGGAATAAATCCTTCTTTTTTCCTCAAACGGGTGTTTCAGAAAACTCTTATTTTTAGCCTTTGTCTGAAACACTTTGTCCTAGCTACTGGTTCTTTTAGGCTCCCTGCCCCAAAAACCCCCTTCCCTCTGATTGGCCAGCCCTCTGGAAGCCTGTTGAAGGTGGAGCTGTGGCAGACCTTTGTGTTTGAGGCCCGCCCCTCCAGTATGTCATGAACCATTTAGGAGATCCTTATATGTGATGACTCATTTCAGAAAAATCTTGCAATGAGCTCATGCTTTTTTTAGAACAGACCATTTTAAACAGTTACAGACAGATTCAGGGATTTCTACAACATATATAAATGTAGCATTTTCAAAGTTTACACACTTAGTATGAACATTCAGCATTGTTACTTTACATCTATGTTTAAAATATGGGAATGCATAATAACCTCTCTTCAGTGTTGACCCTGGAGCACAGCTGCATTTTAGATTTTTGCAGGGTTTGACAACTGAGAACCTTTGATAGTTTTTATTTCCAGAAAACAAAGTTTTATTAAGAGGATGATTTTGGAGGAAGAGTGTTTAAAGTGATAATCCAAACCAATAAAATACCTGCAGTAGACAGTGTTTGGCAGGACTCAAGCAATTACTTCACAGAACTTCACTTCCAAGACCCAGTTAGAGCCCTTCATGTTCTATATTAAATGCCTAAATAAAGAACTGAGCATTACTAAAAACACCACTGTAATCCTTTTATACAGGTGTATATTTGTGATTTAGTAAGTGTGACAGACCTTTAAATTCTCAGTCTGGTCTCTACTTTGGAAAGTAAGCCTCTAAGTCTGCACTTAATTCTGCACATTTCAGCGCTTTACTACTTCGACCCACCTGTAGCTGCAGAGTTCCGTTTTTGCAGAATGGTTGTGGAGCTCAGCAGATGTAGCTCAGCAGTGTAAGTGTAGGTATGGACGGGGTTAAGTAGATTATAACTGGGTAGACTCCAACACTATACGGTAAGAGGAGAAGATCAGGAATATAAGCTTACAAAACGGAGATATGATGTGGTCTGGAAATACATGTTATCTTGGAGGTTACAGGTTAGTTAAATGGGTACTCTTGACTTTTTAAGATAAAATCAATATAAGGTGAAGTAACTAGGCTGGATTGGGCCTGAAAAAGACTGAGGTGGATTGTAAATGGTTGGTCTAACTGTAGTAAGGATGGTAGGATATTAAGTTTTGAAGATGTGGAAGGACAGGATAGTCCAGGAGAAATGCATGGACACATCATGTAGTAAAATAAAGGTTTCAAGGGGGAACGTACAGTGGCAATATGTGGCATGAGTTAAGTTGAACAGGACAGAAAAACAGAGTATGATAGAGGAGAACAGTGAGCATGAACTATGGGAATTACAGCAAAATTGAAGCTAGTTAATGAATTAGAAAATCGTTTAGCTTCAAGGCATTTTGCTGTTGTTAATAGAATATTCGCTTGAGTAAAAACTCAATGTAATGAGACTGTCATGTTGGGATAAAATGAACACGAATGGCTTGAGGTGTGACTCATGAATAAGTGCTAACCAATTATGTCCGAAGCCCTGTTCACAAATGATTCTTTCCTCTCACCTGTGCTTCTTTTCCTATTAACCTGTCTTGTGTTCAAATCTCTGCTCCCTTTTCAACTTTTTTCCAACTGTCTCTGTTGTGTCTGTTTGACCCTCAGATGCCCTCTTATTTCTTCTCTAAGGCAAGACCTCTCTTTCTCTCCTTTGCTAATCCCTTTGAAAATGCAACCTCACCTCACATGGTTTTCTCCTTACTCTTTCTACCCCCACCCTCTTTTCAGTGCCCCTTTTTTTCTGCTGTTTTCCCTCATTTTTTCTGCGCACTAGCCAGTGCTTTGAGTGAGAATGCAGAATTATTTCAGCTCACCACAAGGCACTCAAAGTTAACTTGGTCTGAAAATGGGATTGATGGTAACCACTGCAGCTCAGAACAGTGCACATTAGTGTCTAAAGTTTGCATGATCACACCCACGACTGTTTCTCTGTTTTCCTGTCTGGTGGTTTTATACTATTGAGTGAAGCCTTTTGAAAGAGACTTTCAAATACTCAGATCAGACTTTCTTTGTATTTGCCGATTGCCGAAGAGTTGTTTAAAATTTTCCTTGGCACAATTGCTTCAGAGTAAAAGACTGCAAAGTCCTAATCGTGCGCAGTAAATTGCTGCTGTCTTGTAAACAGAATGAATCTGTTAAATGACTGCTTAGTTTTAAATTATACAAATTCAATAAAGTAGTCCCTACACTATGTAACAATAAAAGCCTTCAATTAGGATCTACTTAGCTGTATATCTCAGCCTGCTACCATTTGTTTGTGAGAGTAGTGGGTTGCTTGTTGGAGAAAATACTTAATCTCATTTAACTCCTCTAAACAAGATGCCATCATGTGTTTACACGTTTACGACACAGATGATCACAGATGGTCCCATGGTGGGAATCTTTCTAGCAGTCCTTCTTTTATCACCAATCAAACAACACATTTCTGCTGTCAGCCCATACATCAATGATGGAGTCTCTACATTAGTATTGATTACATCCTGTTTAGTCTTTGGGGAGGGTCTGGGCCTCCTACGTCGACGACCACTCCTGTCCCCACCGTGTCTCAAGGTCTGGTGGGAAACAGCAGTAGAAAAGCGGTAATTACAGCCTGAACGTCCCGGGCCAAAACGCATAATCCTCAGTCTGGAGCAGTGGAATGCAGAGCGTGCTGAGCTGAGCTCCCTGCTGTCTTTGATGTGAGGACTGGAGAGATCAGCACATAACGTTTGGTTTGGCCTGATTCTGCCAAGGCCCTCCTTCTCCTCCTCCTCCCCTCACCCTCTCTCCTCTGGGATTTTTTTACTCCCCTCTCCTCTGTGGTCTCTGAGGCCAAGCTGAGGAACTACAAATATGACAGCCTAATACAGGGGATTCAAGGTTTTTTGAGGGTTAGGGTATGCTGGGATTCAGAGTGCGTGATGTAGTTTTTTTTTTTTTTTTTTGTAGGATTTGCGAGGCTGGTATTTAGAGCAATGTTAATGTATTGAGCTTCAGCTTCTTCTGCTCTGTAGTGGAACACTTTGAGAGCCCAGCAACCTATGTCTTTCTCATGCCACACAGTTAGTTGTTCTAAGATTTGAATTAATTTATGCAGGATCACACCTCAGGATCAGACACCTCTCTTCCCTCTGTCTCTCTGTCAGTCACTCTGCACACCCACTAAACCCCTTTCACACACACACACACACACACACACACACTGGGTTACAGCTATATGCACATATTTCTGTTATATTTCTGTCTGAATTTTGCAAACCCTCTCACTGAACTGCTTCAGCGCCCCCCTCGTTTGCCTCTTTACACGTGCACAGAAGTCAGCTCTCTCCTCTTCTCTTCTTTGTCACAAAGATGTTAAAAAAACATCTCCTCACCGCTTACAACCTCTTCCCTCCGCTTTTTGCAGGTGAAGTGTGATCAGTACTGGCCGACACGGGGCACAGAGACCTACGGCCTCATCCAGGTCACTCTGCTGGACACAGTGGAGCTGGCCACTTACTCTGTCAGGACCTTCGCTCTGTACAAGGTAACATGACTCGTGCACCGGAGCATAAGTGGGTCGCGGGCGTATTGATCTCTTGAAATATTTATGCATACAAGTTAGCGGGTGTGCACTGGATTCTGTGCCTGTGTCACAGTTTGTTCGTGAATGTTTCTTTGCCTGTATTTATGACCCAACATGAGAAGCAACAACATCAGAACAGGAGATTTGTTTTCTGAGTATCAGTGCATTCTAGATCCTAAAGAGACAGATGAGGAGGATCTGTTTTTTTTTCTTAATTCGTAAGCTTGTTTTTATCAGTTATTGTCCTGAGCTTGCTCCGATGAATCCCGCCCCTTTTGAAGGATGAATCAGGATGAAACAAATCCATTTATGGTGCCAAACTTAGTGATGAATTAATCCTACTGTCGAGTACTGTTTGTGCTTCGACCGTCATTGTTTCCTCGAGTCTCTTGAAACTACATCAGTGAGCCCCACTGTTGACTTGTTTGTGCATTAACATGAAGTCAGACTCACTAGTTTATTTTGGACCATTCCCACGTACACTGTTGCACAGCCAAAAATACTCAACTGTATTAGTCATGACTGAGAATAATGCCATTGTTTTAATGATATCTCCTGTGAGGGAGGGCGTCTCTTAAAACATAAACAGTATATTTGTGATTTATACCTTCAGCCAGAACTAATACAGAGGAGACTCTGTCAAGTACAAAAAGACAATGTAGTAATAGCAGATTTGTGGGTGTATAAAACAGCACTTGTGGGCTCAGTTCCTTATTTTTTTTTTTTGAGTGGAAAGAAAGCACCAGTTTTCATTAATTTAATGAATATTTTAATGTATCATGAGGAGCAGTAGTAGGAGGAGTCTTAAACAACAGTGACTGTGGAGATTTTCATTAAAGATTTATACTTCCTATATGATAAATACGCTCAGAAAAACCTGTCATAAAGAATACTACTTAATTCAGGTATCATCTTTAAACAGAATCCAATCTCAAGGCACCATGTTTCAGAAACTGAAGCAGTGAAAGGTTTTTGATTATTTACAAAGAGAAATTCTGAAACCATTAACCATCAACCAGTGCTTAAAGGTTAAAGGGACCTGCTTGAGTTACCCAACCAGGGCTCTAAATGTACTTTTTTGATCATCAGCCAATGTGGCTGGTAAGTTTCTTAAGCTACCAGCCAATCAGAATTTTCACCAGCCTTTTTTTCCTGTGTAAAAAGGACAGATTATTAGAGACAGTTAATATTTAGAATGTGTGTTATTTGTGGAAAATAAATGGATAATACTTTAGCACACTTTTTTAAATAATTATCTTGGTGTGGAATTTGGAAAACATTTCAGTGAGCCCCCCTTTCTATAGTCTCTGCTCCTACCTGCCCCCCCCCCCCCCCCCCCCCCCAAGAAAAAAATTCTAGGCACGCCCCTGTTTACTGCATAGCAGGCTGTAGTGGACAGAACCTTCATACCACTGCAGGAGGCCAGCCTAGTCTTTCAACTCTACCCAAGCCAAGCCCACAGATGCTGAGCTAACACAGAGAATCGTAGAATATCCCCGTCCAGAGCGTGAGAGAATGAGTGCGTTTTCCTGTGAAGCAAAAACAACTTCAGGCAGTTGATGTGAAGAGAGTTGAAAATTAAACATCTCGCTCCACCAGGAGAAAGAGGCGTCTGTGTACACTGAGATGTGTGACGATGAGTTCCCATAGAAACCACGCTCATGTGTTCTGCGAAATAGGTGGTAAAATGCTTCATTTATCACTGGCCAGGCTGGCTAGTGAGTCTTTTTAATACTTGCCAAACACACATTTGGCAGGTGTTATTTTAGATCCCTGTACCTCACTAATGCCAGAGCCTTGATTTTATACTTTTTTACTTCATTTCTACCAGACTAACCTTTTCTCTTCTTGTCCATGTATCTGCCTGTCCAGAGCGGCTCCAACGAAAAGCGTGAAGTTCGTCACTTCCAGTTCACAGCCTGGCCAGACCATGGGGTGCCTGAACACCCGACTCCTTTCCTGGCCTTCCTACGCAGAGTGAAGGCCTGCAACCCTCCAGACGCAGGGCCAATGATTGTCCATTGCAGGTGTGTGTGTGTGTGTGTGTGTGTGTGTGTGTGTGTGTGTGTGTGTGTGTGTGTGTGTGTGTGTGTGTGTGTGTGTGTGTGTGTGTGATGTTTTTGATTGGTACAGTTCCTATAATTTGCTGTACCAAAAATCACTTAGAACAACAATGCAGCAGCTGCTGACCCAAGGGAAAACAGATTTATTGCTTGATTGTGTGTGTGTGTGTGTGTGTGTTTGGTGTGTGTGAAACACTTGTGTGTTATTTTGGGTTTTACTTGGCAGCATAATTTTTAAAAGGAGTCTGAAATTCAACTCTGGTCAAAGAGCACTTGTATAACATCATTCACAGGTCCTGACCTAAAATGAGATTGACCTGCCATTACGCTAACCCCAAACCATCCCCTCTGGCTCAGATACCAACATTCCTCCATCGTCTCAAAGGTTCAACAACAGCAGAAGCTGCCATGCTGACCCTGTTTTCCATAAGTAGCTTCCAGTGTTGACTATTTAGTGTTAAAGCTGCTGCTAGATCTGGGTTCATAAGTTTATATTCAAATGAGCTACTCTCCGAGCAGCAGGAGGCTCATGCCTTGGTTAGCGGAAGATTCTGGAAACTTGTCATTACAATCTTGGCACAGTGTAAAGCTCCAAATCTGGGAAGTAGCTGCTTTTGCTCATACCAGAGAGTGAAGAAGGGAAGAAGATGGAAGGGTGCAGAAGGGAATATGGACCCAAAGCTCATGGGAGGAAGAATTAGTGAGGTATAGATGTGGAAGGAAGAAAGAGGAAGGGAAGAAAAGGGGGATTGAAAGATGATTGAGAGGGAGAGTTAGCGAGGGACTGGGAGTCAGAGGAGGAGGTATGTGCAGAATGAGAGAGAAGGTGAGGTCAAATCCAGGACGCAGTGAATGGAAATGATGAATTAAAGAAGAGGAATCGTCGAGAGAAAATGGAGACCAAAAAAAAACGTACAAATGTGAGAGTGAAGAAGTGGCAGGGTTGGTGTAAGAGTGTTGGATGGGTACTTAGAGTGAAGATAAAGAGGCAGAGAGGCAAGGAGAGGGGAGTGAAAAGGTTGGCAGCAGAAGAGCTCTTCCTAATCTTCCGGAGCAGTCAGATGGAGTATCTAACAGGATTATCAGTCAAATTTAATTATCCCGGCAAGACTCCGTCATAATGTGCCTTAACATATCAACCAGCCTCTGTATCAAACAATGGTTCGAATCTCTTTCCACCTGGACACACACACACACACACACACATTTCTGCTGGTACTAATTTAACCATATAAAGAGGTTTTTATCCGCTTGCAGAAACTTGCTCAGTCAGGGTGTTTCACCTTTTTGGTACAAGCGCAGCAGAAATGTGAAGTGTTTGGGTGGGCAGCTAAATGTATTATGTTTCTGGATTGTGTGTCGATAGGAGAGGATATCATCCTAATGCCAGTCAGACGCTGATGCTGACTCATCGCTGATGTCAATTTTTACGTCCTTTGTTGGAAAACTGCTGGCTGGCATCTTTGTGATACTTAGTTGATTTAGGTCCAGTATATGAGAGCTGTGTGATAATTGGCAGCAGGGCCAGACTTGTGGCAGGTTCGAGGACACACTCAGCACACAGACAGGAAATTATTGTGCTGCAACTCTGACCCCCAGGTTATCTAAGAAAATCACATCACCATCTGTTCCCCTTTTCTGTTCCAGTGCTGGAGTGGGTCGCACTGGCTGCTTCATTGTCATCGACGCCATGGCGGAGCGAATCAAGCATGAAAAGACCCTCGACATCTACGGTCATGTAACACTGATGCGCTCCCAGAGAAACTACATGGTCCAGACAGAAGACCAGTACATCTTCATCCATGATGCACTGCTGGAGGCTGTGACCTGCGGGAACACTGAGGTCCCTGCGAGGAACCTGTACTCCTACATCCAGAGGCTGACGCAGATTGAACCAGGAGAGAATGTCACCGGCATGGAGCTGGAGTTCAAGGTGAGGACTCATCACCACGACCTTGGATGTGAAGAAATTCAGTCTGACTGCTTAATGATCTCATAATCTTACATTAGTAGGTCACTATAAAGGTGATAAAGGATTATAATGTTATACTTCAGTGGTCTCTGTAAGAAAGATTTTACCTTCTTTTGTCCTTCAGCACACAGAAGGCCAAACGGCAGACCACAGACACACACAGTCTCGAAATGGTTTCTGTAGATGTTCAGTGAGTTCTCAAGCTTCAGCTGGAAAATTGTCAATGAAGCTGGTTCTTGTCAGACTTCCATCATACATGAATAGACTGATGTTTTGGGATAAAATAGGCTATTTTTACTGACTTTAAACTCTCACTGTAACTGTTATGTTAGTTTCTTGTTGCCTGATTGTTTCATTTCTACCAAAAATAACAGATAAATTGACAGGGTAATCTGGTGCACCATTTTTCGACCAGCAGCAAGAAGTCACTACACCAGAACCCAAAATAATTCCCTTACACACCTACATGTAAATCATTGAGCTTCAGAATTGCTCTTATTTAGGTTTCTTTACTTAAACGTTAAACCAGGCCTGCTTTTCTTCCCTGGTTAAGGTCTAACGTTGCAAATACAGTTAAGGAACAAAAAAGTACAACAAACATAAAGGAAATGTGCCTCTCTTTGTATCAGTCTTTCCAAGCCCAACACATTCACATTTGCACGAATCTGGTCCTGCTAGAGGTCTCTGCCTGTTTAGAGGAAATTTACCTTGCTACTGTTACATGCAAAGTGCTGTACAGTGTTCTGGATCTTTGTCGATGATATAACACCGATCATGGTCCAGAACTCCTTTTTTGTCAAGAATCTTGGGACAAAATTTGTTCAGAATCGAAACACATCAAATTGAGATTCTTAGAGAGATTCCAGAGCGTTTCTCTTCCATGCTCACTGTTTTAATTATTGTCTTGAAATAAAACTGGCAACATGGTTAAAAAAAAAAACACTTTACGAGCTGTGAAGGATGGTCAGTGGCAGATTTTCTGGCACATCTTGAGAACAACCTTCACCACATGTACATACAGCATGTTTGAACCTTGAATTCCTGCCCTCGGTATTCACTGAGCATATTTCCCAGAGCTGTTAGCAGTCTCCCCTCTGAGGGTTACATACACTCAGTATGTATGGTAGGATTTGAAGGGGATTATGGGATTGCACCTTTTGAATCCAAGGTAAGAGAGTTCCACTGAGGGTATTACAGAGCATCATAGTTTTGGAAATATGATAGACTTACACAGAAAGACCAAGAGATGGAGGCGAGAAAGATAAAGGTTAAAATGAAATCTCTGGGAAAGGTCTTTAGGGTTTTGTTGAACATTTAGGGAGCTGATTAGAATTCAGTCAGAGCTCCAAAAACTGCACAAGCAGAGAAGTACAGTGTAAGGGATTCATAGTGTTATTGAGACGTGTTATTTTCATCTTATTCCTGCTACTTTTTATTGTGTTTACCCTCATGTTTACGTCCTGCCACAAAAGTTGTCTGCAGACCTGTCTGGTTCGCTTGGCTTAGAGGGGCGAGTCATTTTGAGCCACAGAGGTATATATTGGAAGCAGGTGGCTTAAATTTTTCCTGGAATGGTTTATGTCTGCTCAGACACTCAGAGGGCAAAGTAAACACAAAGCCTCTCTCAGCAATCTCCTTCATCCCATGCTTCAGCATTCCTGTCCTAATGGCAGCAGTCTCCTCAGAATCACAATGAACCGAACACGCATCCGAGTGTTTGTTCAGCCTTAGATTGGTGTAAAACGTATGCCAGGGTTGTCTTAGTCCACAGGTTTCATCTCATTCAAGCACTCATGGAGGCAGAAACAGCACTTTCCAACTCTGTCTGGATTACAAAAGGAGGATGGGATATCTCATGGTGGAGCATCCCTACAACAAATTTTCAAAAAGTTGAAAAAAGTGTTTGAGAAAAGAAGAAATTGCAGCTGTTCTGGCAGTTTCTGGTAATCGAACCTCAGACTGGGATGTACTATTTTTGTTTCCCTTCACGGAAACTTAACTGGTTGACTTTTAAGAGGTTTCCCACAAGGTAATGTGTATTCAAGCTCACTCTTGTGGTAAAGAAAAAAAATATAATAATAATGGCACATCTCAAAGCAACAATGAGTTTTGTTTGGTCCAGACTGACTGATAAGAGTCAAACTGAAACCAAATGACATGAAGAACTGCTGTTGTTGGCACTGCAGACTGTCCTCTGAACTACCCCAATGAACTGATGAACTTGTGGTCAGTGTGGGATTTTCCAGCTTTGGTCGGTCTGTAAGAAAACAAGGTAGTGCTATTCCTCCGGTAGCCACCGATGGTCCCGTCTTTGTTTATGGGACCCCGCTGTTTCCCCAAAGAGTCTGCGGTTTCCCGCTGCCTATCATCCGTTGTTCTGTCTTTACTTTTAAGCCATGTCATCCAATGGTCGAGTGTCAGAGAGAGTGTAAGGCATGTGCTCAGCCTGCCTGTCTGCACACATCCATATGTATGTGTGTGTTCTGGGGTTGGGTTTTTCTCACTGGAGCAGAAGCTGTGGTTCACATATGTGTGTTGAGACATTGTGGGGCCTTGTGGTTTCCGTCCCCCCCAGACTCTTGCTTTTCTTCTTCCTCTTTTCGTTTGTCTTATTATGTTCCCCTCTCCCGTTCCCTACCAATGCCCTCACCCCTTTATCAGCTCCCCTTTGTTTATTCAATGGAAGATGTCTGACTAAATACCCTCAGGCCTGATGAGACGAGCTGATTTTCTTGTTGAAGATTTCTTGTGTGCCAGAGGGAAAACCAAAGCTTGTGTTATATACATTTGAATAAGGACCTCAAAGTTGTTTAAACTTTTTATTTTTCCGTCTCCCCTGGTTTCAGTGACACTCACTCGTTCCTTTGCTTAGTTTTCTGAATTTTGTCATCCCTAACCCTTGATTTTCTTCATGATAGTAGCCAAGGATCTGTAAAGTTTGGAGTTAAATATTGGTTTCTTTTCTGTTCCAGCGTCTGGCCAGTGCCAAGGCCCACACATCAAGGTTTGTGAGCGCCAACCTGCCTTGCAACAAGTTCAAGAACCGGCTGGTGAACATCATGCCGTATGAGACCACGCGAGTTTGTCTGCAGCCAATCAGAGGAGTGGAGGGCTCTGATTATATCAACGCCAGCTTCATTGATGGTTACAGGTCAGGAAACTAATGATCCGCTGCACTCTTCTTTAATTTTCCAGGTATTCATGTTGGCATGTGGCTCGGTTAGCTAATGGTTTGTGTACTTTCAAAGTTTCAAGAATGTCCTTTTATTTATTCAAAGTAAACTAGTATGCAGGCTGACAGCATTTAACTCATGTATTTGTGTCTTTAGGCAGCAGAAGGCCTACATAGCAACCCAAGGCCCGCTGGCTGAGACCACAGAGGATTACTGGAGGATGCTGTGGGAACACAATTCCACTATAGTTGTTATGCTAACCAAGCTGAGAGAAATGGGACGGGTACGAACACACACACACACACACACACACACACACACACACACACACACACACACACACACACACACACACACACATTAATGTACTTCATTACTGACCTTTGGGCTCATAGATCTACTGATTTTACGCAGAAGAGTTTCCCAAACTTTTCAGGCCACAAACCTCAAAATACTGATGCCGGACACCAGTGACCCCCTGCTGTGTGATTTTAAGTTATAGGCCAATCCAAAAAAAAGACCAAAGATACTTCATTTCGCTGATCAATAGAAATTTGGACTGCTTATGGGTACATCAATCTGCTACCACTTACACAGTCGTTATCCTGGTTTTGCTCACCTTGGGGGTTGTGTGGCAACAAAAAAAATGTTGCAAACAGAAGAGAGATTTTCAGTTTGCATGGTTTTATTATCAAATTTAACATCTATTTTTGTATAAAAATGAATAAAATGTAAGTTAAGAAAAATAGTTTTTGATTTTGGAAGGCATTTTGCAATCCCCAGTGGGCCCCCACTTTGGGAACCCCTGATTTAAGGGATCAAAGCTATAGAAAAAAAACAGTTTGCATAGAAGCTGTAAAGAAAAATTTTTAAGCATTATACTTCAATCATTAAAGCATGTTGTTCTGAAATAACAGATTTGTTTTTTGTTGTTGATAATGAGATTATTTTCACCAAAAAATCCACCTGAACAAATTTTTTGCTGCATAAAATGAAATATATAAAGCATGTGTAATTGTAATTTAACAATTACAAAATAGAGTGTGACAAATAAGCTGATAATAGGGGTTCATATTGGTATTAACACATAGGTAATAAATCTATCTGCTGTTTGGCTGAATGCGTGACTGAAGCTAAATTTAATTTCTGTAGCTGTTTTATGGCTCCTTTGTTTTAATGCATCAGTATGGTGTTTGTATGGTTGTTTTACTAAGACTTCCATTATTCAGTAAATAAAATGCATGCTGAGTGAGAAAGCTTTGTTTGTTTGCATAAAAGAATGTTCCTTTAATAAGAAGAAAATCACACTTTCAGAAGGTGTTAACTACAAATGCTTTTTTTTTTTATCACAGTGATTAACTTCACATTACTGCAGCCCTACACAGAACAAACTGTACTGTGGGTTCACAATCCAGATTTTGTGTGAAATAACTGCAACAGCAAAGCACCGAACTGTCACAAACAGTCTCATTCTGCAGCTCGCTCTTTGGTATAAGGGAACAAAGGAAACGACAGAATTAATTAAACTTTTATTTTTGGTGAATATCCGTAAAAAGTGTTTTATGTGACTCTCAGCCATGCAAATCATATAAACCGCTGATACCTGTGGCAGGTTGGCTGAGATAGAAACAGCAGAGTGAATGATATCTCATAGATATTGTATCTCACAACTCAAACCTATTTCCTAGTAGGTAATGAATTTTATAAGCCTGGCTGAGGAGTTCCATTAAAAAGTTGTCAGAAACTGTTATTCTTGCACACCTCAGACATGCTTTGTCTTCCCCTCATGCAGGAGAAGTGTCACCAGTATTGGCCTGCAGAGCGCTCAGCCAGGTACCAGTACTTTGTGGTGGATCCCATGGCTGAGTACAACATGCCCCAGTACATCCTCCGAGAGTTCAAAGTCACCGATGCTCGGGTAAGCTTCCAGTTTGTGTTTCTGATTAAACCAAATGTTGTGAGAGGATTTTTTTTAATGTAATCATAACTAAAAAGAAAAACATTGCTCTTCCTCCAGGACGGCCAATCACGGACAGTTCGTCAATTCCAGTTCACTGATTGGCCAGAGCAAGGAGTGCCAAAGTCAGGGGAAGGGTTCATTGATTTCATTGGCCAAGTGCACAAAACTAAAGAACAGTTTGGCCAGGATGGGCCAATCACTGTGCACTGCAGGTAAGAGCTCATCTTCTCATTCCTGCTTTAGGAGCAGATAATTAATTCAAGATATGGGTGTCAAATTAAGGGTATTTCTCCCCAGGCAGCAGTTTTAGACATTAAAAACAAGTACATATTAGAAGTCTGTCTAATAAATAGAGTCAGCCTGTTTCATAAGCAGATAAAAGGTCAGTAGTAAAAGAAAAATCTTTAATATCTTTAACACTCAAGGGAAATTACATACTTAACCTCTCACAAATTCACAAAGTCAATAATAATAGTAGAAATATGACCAATAACTCCTTAACTTGATAGAACTTTAGTTAGAAAATAAAGGTAATGCAGTGCTCAGTACATCCATCTCTAAATATGTTTCCACTTATTTATCCACAGTGCTGGAGTAGGCAGGACCGGTGTGTTCATAACCCTCAGCATCGTGCTGGAGAGGATGAGGTACGAAGGAGTAGTGGACATCTTTCAGACTGTCAAGATGCTGCGCACTCAGAGACCCGCCACCGTTCAGACAGAGGTATGCTCACACTTACTTCTTTCTCTTTCACACCTCCATCCACTCGCACTCCAAGGTGAAATTATTAAATGTCATTTTAAAGGTCCAGCCTGCCATGATGTTTTGACAACTTTCTTTGACCACAACTTGTAAATTCCTGATCTCATTCGGACACAATTTCACACACAAGTCAAACAGACAAACACAATGTAGCAACGTCATTGCTCAGGCTGAACCGTCATGCAACTTCAGCCTTCTGGAAAAACATTTTTCTTCCGTTGGAGGGAAGAATTCTGTAAACAAGTATTACAGAGTAGAAAGAATATGGCATTATTTTTCTCCTCTCTTGTTTCTCGTAATCCATGGCAGCTGCTGCAAAAACTCAGAAACTCTCAAAGTGTTTTGAGAAAAAAAAACAAAAAAACTTTTTGTTAAAGTCATTCTTATTTCAACCATGCTGACAGTTTATCTTATGTTGATCGCTGGCAATATCTGGACATGTTGGGTGGATGTTAGGTGGCTTATATTAAATCTAAAGAGAAGTTTTTGCAGTGTGCCAGCTGCCAACTGATTGGTTGTTAGAGCTATAGCACCATTTAACAATCATTCTAGTTCCATTGGTTACTACTCTTCCACTGACTTGATATTCTTCTGCTCCCTCTCTGTAGGACCAGTACCAGTTCTGCTACCGGGCCAGTCTGGAGTACCTGGGAAGCTTTGATCACTATGCAACATAGACCAAGTGGCCGTCTCTCATGCCACATCCCACCCGGTGCACGTCTCTTGGGTCTCACACACAGTGGTCTGAAGGAATGCACTCGGCTGGGATGTGTCCTTGAAGAGATCTGGCCACCACATGCACAGTGAAGGGGGACCATCGGCTTACTCCGTACCAAGAAACAGCACCTCTAACTGAGCCATAGAAACCTGCTTGACAAGGGTGTTTCCTCCACCCTCAGCCCAAACACGCCCATTGGTCAGTCTGAAGAAGCAACTTCAACCACTGTTCCAATCAGAATACTTGATCAAATGTTGATTTTTTTTATTCGTTTCAGTGCTTTTGTGAGCACCCAGATTGCTTTACATTGTTTGGGTGTGGAACTCTCACCTCGTCCACCACCAGTGTAGCATCACCAACCTGAACACAGGACCTGGCTACAGTATATAGCTGTCACTTTTTTCTCTCACGAGGACTGTCTAGATGGAGTCTACCGAACCATCTTATGGAAGCCACGTGGACCAGAAGAACTGGGACTTTAAAAGCACCAGAGCATTGCCAACAGGAGACTGAGAACACAGAGCACACAGTATTAAAAAGACAAAGAACTCACATCCCAAAAAAAGAGACACCCAGAAGTGTTTTTTTTCCTGTTCTGTTTTGGAAACAGACTCTCGTTTCCTGTGAATGAAAAAGAAGATTTCTACCATACAGTAATAAAAAACACCAGTTTAACCTTATGCTTCACGTGTTAAGATAAGGGAAATATGAAGAGGTTTAAAATGCATACCACAAAGTAAAACATTAATTTAGTTTTTTAGAAAAATATAGATATGTGACTATCTTGTTTTTTAAAAACTGGGTATTCCTTGTGGCACGTTCTGTTTTCTTGTTTTTACACATTTATGACTTTGTCCCCACTGACCATACAAAGGCGAAGTTGTGTTTTTCTTTTTTGTTTTCTGTGTAATCCAATGAGCTGTAGCGGTTATTTTTTTTTCTTTTTTTCTTTTCTTTTCTTTTTTTTTAAAGTGAAACAGTACTGTTAAAAGTGTACAATCAAAATCTAGTGTTGAAAAATGTTCACGATTCTATGAAAAAAAAAAAAAAACACACCACCATTGAGTGTCACTCTTCTGCACTCTCTACCCACAAACACGTTTCGCATGCACACAGGACTTTCAACCTTGTGGTGTGAGAGAGGGTGGAATTCCCGGGGCCCACAGAGGTGCAGCAGTAACCCTGCTGCTACCAGAGAGACTGGAGAATGATCTTGCCAAGTTGGTGTGTGTATGCGTGTGTGTGTGTGTGCGCAGGTTGAAAGAAAGCCAGATTAAACACAAATACAGAGAGTATGCACAGAAAGCAAAATATGAAAAGAACTATTTATGTATCCAAATAAGCTTCACAAAGATTTCTTCAAGCAGGGGTTGAGAGAGGGAGTGTGGAAAACATGGTGGGATGGGGGGGTCAGGGGAAAGGAACAATTTTCTCACTGGAATGCTCACCTATTACTTTTCATTCTGTCTGATTCAGTGTGCAATAAGTAGATGTATTATATATTTTTGTGTCCGGTCACTAACTGCAGTTTTATGCCATAATGAGTATGATGATGATGATGATGATGATATTGATGATGGTGCATCTTTTTTTTCAGACACACGGATGTTACGCTTGGTATGGTTCTCACACCACCCATGTAATGTGTCCAAACAGAGGGGCGACCTCTGACCTTTTAGGAAGTAGACCTTTTTATCATGTCACAACTCCAGTAGATGATGTCATCCTCCAGTGCGTCAGAGCAACCAACGAATGATCAAACTCATACTTCAAACAGCATCTAATAAGTATTTTGATTTTAGATTTCTAGTGCCTTATATTACACGCCTATTTTGATAAAGTTACTTTAAAGGGTTTTCTGTGTATTTTATGTACGTATGCTTGTGTGTAAGAGAACGGAATGTCCGTATATATAATTTTGTTATGTTACTGTAAGTTAAAGTATCTTGTGCGTTACGTTCTTTGGCTGTGAATTTTTTGTATGGAAGGCTCTGTGTAGGCTGGATAGTTCTATTCATCACAGTTCAACCCAGCAACATTATCATATCTCTCTTGATCAAAACAAATCTTATCTCATATGACACTTGAGTACAGACAGGAAAAGACGGTCATTAGAAGATGAAAGGTTTGTACATCAACAGCTTTCCGTCTTTTCTTTCTGGGACACTCGCACAATCTTTGTGTATAAAGTCTGTCATTCAGACCTCAGTCTGCCTGCCATGAGATTTTGGCCACACTCACGACTTTGGCAGCAGCTGCGAGCTGGCTCAGACAAGTCATACTTACTCAGCTATGTAGAAGTCGATATGCAGCTGAACGGTGGTGGCTTTCTTTCTCAGTTTGGAGAGAGAGAGACTCAAAAGAAAGAAGCTTCAAACAGGGCTAAGCTCATGTATCCCACCTCGAGCCCTTCGTTTTAAATCAAGCTGATCACCTGTGTTCCTCACTCTTATGTCAACAGTTATATGTCTTTTTTTTTTCCTTTAACGACAAAGGCTGAGAGTCCAGGTGCTACGTCTCCAACAACAAAGAACCTACAACTTTCTTTTGTTTGTTTATGTATCTCCACTCAAGTTTGAACATATAAGGGATCATTGACAGTTTCCACGATCTTACAGTAACCCTGTTGTCGTTTTTGTATGCATGGTACCACTTTTGAGATGCCCCTTTGGTCACACCCATTATGGGAAGACTTGCACTTTCTCTCTTTGTACTATGCACTAATACAAATATCCTATTATTGCTGATAGCCCCCCCCCCCCCCCTTAAAAAAATGAGTTAACTTGAACTCTGTAAAGATGGACCCTGTAATGATCACATGGTTGTGTATATGTAAATAACACAAAACACAGAGAGTAATTGAAATGCATAAACAAATGAGTAACTCGACAAACGATTTTATGGTAATGAGTGAATAAAAGTCTATGAGATAAACAGAGTGATATAATAAAAGGATGCACCTGAAATCACAGTTTATGGCACAACCGTATGTGCAATACATCACATTGTGGAATTGTTGTACCACAAGAGAAGTTTCACAAAAAGGTGTTCTATTTTACCCCCCAATGTATCATGTAGATGGATAAAACTGGAGTTTATAAATTGTAAAAAAAAAAATAAATAAAAAAAATATATGACGTGTTACTTGGATCAGTTACCTCCAATTGGTCTGTAAATGTAAACTTTGTTTTGTTTTGTTTTGCTGCTCCGAGTCAACAAGTGCTTTTTATTTTCTTACATTGGTTCTCGGAGCGTGTGAAAACCGATAAAAACAGGTCTGTATGGATTTCTGTTCTCTGTCGACACAAGTTTCATTTGTTACAAATAAACTCAAGTAAAATAACTGCTACTGTTGTGGCTTCCTGTTTCAACACGTGACACACATTAAAACAAGAGTTAACTGCAACCACATCAACATTTCAAGACACTGATTTGGATATGCAGTCCAACACTAGCTTGAAATACTCAGTAGAATGATTTTGGTGAGCTCTGCATTGGTCATAAAAAAAAATTATATTTTCAGAGCAAACTCAAGGTGATTTTCCTCCAATAAAAAGGACATGCCCTCAGTTTCCAAATGCTATCAATTCTCTGTCTTATTTGAAAGTAATTTCTTTCACCTGCAAGTTATTGCTTTTCCAAACTGCCATACATTTCTTTTTGGTAAATGTAGTTTTTTCTTTGGTACAGTTTTGTCGTGTGCCATTGGAACACTGCATTGTTTGACTTGCAGTCTTAATGATTATCTTCCAAAACATCCTCACTATAGAAAAATTGGCTTTTGGCTATGAAATCTAAATCATAGCAACTGTGAGCCATGTGAAAAAAATTTTATTAAAAAAAAAAAAGAAAATTAATAAATCAACAGCAACCAGACCAGTGAGTACAACTTTGGTCCACTAAAAATGTACGACCAATGAGTGACTTTTGTCAGCCAAAGGACTCACAGTCAGTTACCTTCTTGGGAACACTTTTGTCAACCTAATATTCACATCCATGGTGCACCTATAGGAGACTAACCGCAGCCATGTTTTAAACAGCCAGAGTGATTTCCTGCTTTCCTCTCCTGAGTCATCAAATAACACTTCCCTGCCAACCAAAAGTCCTTCTTCGAAGCCTTCAACCTCCTTAAACGATTAGATTTTGCCTCCACAACCACAGAAGTCATGGCTCTTCTAACCAGCCAGTTTATGTGTGCTGCTTTTCCAGACTCCTGAGTTAACCAAACCCAGAAGGCCTCCTTAATTAACAACCATCAACTGTTCTGCAATCAAGACGTCCACAACCTCTGGAGATAACCTTCTTTCCCTTCTCTCTTTCTCTTCAAAGTTCACATTTCCCCCTCTGCAGTTGTGAGACACATTAACACTAACTTTCGGAAATGTTTCATCCATTGTTTTGGCTGTGCACTGAGCATTCCAGCCTCACAGGGTAATTACATTTCTATAAACTTTTAGCTTAGTTAAATCCATACTGCAGAAACAGATTGAGGCTATGCTTTGCAACGGGCCAAGAGCTGCAGCTGAAATGGACTTACTCATTCATGGCTGACTTGTTATTGTCAGAGCACAGCAAATTATCTTCCAAAGCGGCTTCCAGGGTGTACAGAGACTGTCTTGCTTCTGGGCTTCAAGCAAAGCAGCCTTTTTCTCTGTTGTTGCTGTGAGAGACTCTGTTAAATTTGCACTTGATTTGTGAATCAGCTCAATTCCCACCACTTCACCATGTCCTCTGTTAGACTGTGTGGGATGCTTTAAACAGTCACTTAGTCTTTTGGAGACAAATGCTTCTCCCTTTGGCTTTCTGAGCCAAATATATAGATACACTTTGTGTTTCTGTGGCAATTCAAAAAATGTCTTTTTCCATATGTCATATTTGTAAAGCTGCAAACTGAGGAGAATGCAAATATATGTGAGAGCCAAAAAGGCGCCTGTGATTGTGCCTTAAGTTTTACTTCAGTTTACTGCTGAGTCAGTCTAGTCTTTTACTAAATGGATTTTTTTTCCTGTAGTGTCAGATGGTTGGTGTACAAAGAGTCAGCAGAGTGATGCATTTTGATAAGATAGGGGAGAACGGGGGTAGTTGTCACACAGGTTGGTTATCACATCCACTATATCTCACCATCAGAGAGCACTGTCTCTCAAATTGTGATATGGAAATGTACAGAATTAGGATCCGATATCACGTACATAGTCTTCTATAGAGTAAGACAGCTGAACCTGATGTGAGAGGACTTTTTGTGCCAAATTGTAAATATTCAGCTCCTTGGCTTTTACACAATGAGTTCATAATAAAAACAACTGTCACACTTAAAAAGTGTAAAGGGAAAGCAACAGTTTAGATTGTTTTTAGCTAGCTAACTAGTTTTTACACAGTTGTTAGCCTTGATGCAAGCAGGAAATTCCCGGCTGGGTTGGTCGCTGGTATATGTTTATGTCGCATACAGTAGACTGGCCTAAACATGTTTCATGTTGTTCTTCCTCTTTTTTTTTTTTTTTTTTTTGCTTATTTTGTGATGGGATGAAGTAAGTTACATATTTCTCAACTTGTTGATGCAATTAAACTTTCAATTTTAATATCTTCTTTGTGTGACAACCATCCCTGTGATGGGGTTGGTTGGTGCCAGAGTGTCTTTGATAGTTAATTTCCTCTTTGTTATAATGAGCTGAACAATGAAAGGGACACACATTTCAAGACAATATCTTCAGCTTCAGTTCAAAGTAGGAATGACTATTAAAAGGTGTTTTGATGATGAGAAATTCATACAAGAGTAAAAAGTGTGACAACTAACCTTGTTCTCTCCTACATCTAAATTTTATATACATTGACATAGACGTTCTTCGGTATGTTTTTGGCAAAAGTTGAGGTTAGGGGCCCACACTTTATCCAAATGTCAGCAGGATACCTTAAAAACACAAGTGTGGTTATCCTCACGTGTCACCTCAAGTCAGGGTTGATTTTGCGAGTTTATAAGTGGTATGCTTGCTGGCCAGTTTGATCCAGTGTGACTTGTCATCTTGTTTGGCGACAGTATCACAGAGAGCCCTCTGATATACAGTTTGGAATGGAATTACAAAGCTATTTGAAGCAGTGCCATGGCCACTTAAGATACCTTCTGGATCTCACTTCCTGCCTGTTGTGCCAGGCCTCTCAGTTTAAGAGTTGGAACCAAGTTCTTTATCCTTCATCGTGAGATAACAGCCTCCCTGCTAATGCTGGTCAGGTAGTTCACATCTGAATCATTTAACACAGTGCTATGGATGACCTGATCACACACACACACACGTCAAATCCACCAATGGGAAGAAGTTCTCGCTGGTGACAATGGAAAAAATTGTGTCTGTATGTGTCTGTGTCTGTAGGATTCTAATTTGCATTATCACTCATTTACCATACATTATCTCTACTGGAGACCAAACTGAGAAACTTTATCAGACTTCTGGTGTGCATGGCTTTCTCCATGATTATAGGTATTCTCTGTTTTCTTTTTTTTTTCTAATGGGTATTGAAACTTATTGCCATGGACTGACTTATTGTTGTGACTCCTGAACTGTTTTCAGCAAAGAACTTTGCCTGTCCTGAACTCTCCTTTGTGTCTGGGCTCCCTTTTTTAGGGATTGTCAGAGCTTGTGCTCTGAAGGATAATTAACCTCCATGCAAGACAGATGCTTTGTCTCAAATGGGATTCTTCCATTAGTATACTTACATAAAGTAAACTGCGTGCAGTATCAATCAATCAATCAATCAATCAACCTTTATTTATATAGCGCCAATTCATAACAAATGTTATCTCAAGACGCTTTCAAAAAGCTTTAACAGGTCTAGACCTGTAAATGATAATAAATTTTATTAACAGAGACCCAACATCAAGAAAGATAAGAAGTCTTATCTCATCTTAACCCACCATGAGTACAGACCTTTGCGATATTTAGCAAGTTACAATGGAGACGAAAAACTTCCCTTTAATGGGCAGAAACCTCGGACAGAACCAGACTCATGTTAGACAGACATCTGCCTCCACTGTGTTGGGATTATGTACTTACTAGAGCAGTGCACTCATTTTCACAAGGTACTGTTGTCTTAAATCAAACACTGCTGCTTTAATTACTGGAAACAATACAATTACACAACTGTTTGCAGGTGTTTTTCTGTTATTCATTTGCAACCTTCATCCATCGTTTGATCAGTTCGCACGCTTTTACACTACATGACCCTTTTGGGAATGAGAAGTGTCCGGCGTTCCATCCTCAACATTTTGACCATTTGAATGAACTATCTGAGAAATCAAAGTGCCCTTTGTTGGAAAACATCTTTCCTGAATTCATTCATTCACATCTTGGATATTAAAATAACTGCAAAGTGCAACTTAAAAAATATATTATCTAGACTTTTGACTGCTTCACAGTTTGAGCTTCATATTTTATAAGAAGTCAGAAACTCTCACACTGGGCTAAACTCTGAATATAATACAGCTGAACAACTCCAAATAACTGACAATTTAAATGGAAAAAAAACATATGTAATTTTTATTTTTTTTCATACAGCAGTTAGCAATAGTTTAACTATAGCAAGCCAAAAATAAATACAAATTTTAAATAATTTCAACAATGTGTTTCATTTAACGAAGCAACAGTAGCATTTCACATTAAAGGGGCCCAGACTCCAACACACAGGCATGGCTTCCAGTCTGAATCTCTCATCTTAGGAAGTGCTCAACATTCAGTCGAGATTCATTTTCAGTGTCAATTATGAAACACATTTATGATTTGTCAATACTCATTCAAAAGCAGAGAAGAAGCCATTGGAGTGTACTTGGACTCGGCCTAGCAAAAGCAGTTAAGAGACAGTGTTAAACATGCAGGGAGAAGCCGTAAGACATGAGGGAAATACTACAAGCAAAGTGCATGAATATTCAAAGTCAAAACTGGAAATAACAGACCCTCCCTTGCCCACCCACCCCAGAAAAGCTACCAGAGGCAAGCTATTTTAGAAAAATCCCACCTGTGATTTTTGTTGTTTTTATTGTACAAAGAAAAAAGTTCTTGTTCATTTCAAAAAGAGTCACGTGACCAATGTAAGTCACGTTTATTTTTCCCTGACGGATGTGAAAGCACGAGGCAACTGAGGCAACATTGCCTGCTGTTTACCCGTTCTGTAAGAGTCCATTTGTCCAATCATAGTTCTCTTCTAGCCTGTAACTTCACTCAATCACCAATCACTGATGGTTAAATTGCAAGCACACACAAGTTTACACCCATTAGAGCGAAATCACCCATTTCCCTTCTGCTGTTTTCTCTGATTTATTCACAGGGAAGTGGTGAGGACAAAAGCTAGAGTGGAAGTAGATTCCCACATACAGTCATACTCACTCAATCACACAAACACACACAGGTACACAATAACACACACACACAAACAACCTCCTCTCTAACATCATCTGTTCATTCAGTGCATTCATTTGTCATCGATCCTCCTCTCATGATTATTTCCCTTTGTGGCTGCGTTGCTCCCATGTGCTTTTGGCAGTTGTACGGAGGCCTGGCAGGGCCACATAGTCTTTCTGGAAACGTGAATTGGGTGTTCGCTGGCGTTTCCTTTCTCCCTGTGTGGTGAAGAAAGTGTCCTGGAAACGCATGCTTGAGGCCGTTGACTGGAAAAACAAGAAACAAGAAAAACAAGTTAAGAGGATGATTCAGATGACCAGTGACATTTTCACTTTAGTATTTCTGTTGAAGTTTCATGGTTATAATTTAAAGTTGATGTGTTCACCAGTAAGTCTAATACTTACAAGTCTACGCTTCACCTTTTTGGGCAGGTCTTCATCTAGCGTGTAGACGTCTTCTCTTTTTGCCAGAACTTGAGACCCGTCCTCAAACTCCACCTGGGTGGAAAAAAAATGTATCCGTTATTTATACTGCTGTGAAAACAGTTTTATCAAAACACAATGAACTAAATCTGTTTCATTAACTTTGTTTTTCCTCATGCAGACACATTTTAGAAATGAAATTTCCAAATTCCAATTAAAGAGGCTGTGAGGACTGACCTGTTCAGGACGCTAGAAAATAGCATTTAGAATCAACCTATACTGGTGCTGATAATCTCATATTAAATTGTGGATTATGATCAGGCATATATCTAGAGATTAAACTTTTTCAAGACCACTAAGAAGATCTTCACAGTCCCTTTAAATATCACTTGAGTAAGTTATAAACTGGAAATAAATGATGAACAAGCAATAATCAGTTAGTGCTCTTACCATTATTGAGCAAAGTTTAAATGGTGAAACAAAATCAAAAACATCTCAAACTTTAAGCGTACAATCTAAAAATTACTTCTGCTCTCAAAACCAGAGTTTGTCCTAAAAAATATGTTTTTGAGCTTCAAGTGGACCCTGAAGTAAAAAGAATTCCCGTCAAAACATACCTTTACAATGGAAAGTTCTTGTTCGGCCTATTTTCTTAAATATGACCTCTCTTAAACTGAGCGCGTGCGTCACAGAAGCATTTGTGCATAACTAATGGTTGACGCCCCGCTCTACTAAATAAAGCTTTAAGTGGAGACCGCATGACTCTTAGCTTGGTGAATATTTCAGTGAGTTTGAATAATGCAGATTGTCACCTCCATCTCATCCTCCTCTCCTTGCTCTCTCTCCGTTTCTACCCATCTGCCTTCACTCTGTCTAAAGAGCTTTCGCTTTCTGTATCTCTCCTTTTTCATCCTCCCATCATCCTCCATCTCAGCCCCCGCTACTCCTCATCTTTAGTCACCATAACTTTAGCACCTTCCTAAATCCGTCTCCAGTGTCCTCTTCCTTTTTTCTCACCCTCCACTTAGCCAAGCATGCACCTGGGGACCCTAACAACATCGGAGAAGTCACGATGGTTCCGATGTTCACTTCAATAAGTTTGCTGCTGTCTTGCTTTGACCTACAATTGAAGATTACGTCTACCGAACTGGGTCATACGCCTCTCTTGTACTTTAACTATTTGTGAGGACTATGAGCACTGATGGTAAACAATACTCAACATATTAATGTCTGTGTAAGTACCTGATACATGTAGGAGATGTTGGATCCCAAGTATTTGGCACCATAAAACAGCCCATCAGGCCATTTTACCTGAACAGCTTCCCCGACTTCAGGAGGGCCCAAGTTCACACAATCTCTGCTCTAAAAATAACAAGAATCAAGAATGGTCCGTGAGAGGCTGAATGTGTGAAAATGTCTTCAAAACCATTTTGAGGAAGTCATTCAAGGTGAATGCTGTGATGTTTTGTAAAAAGCTCCTTACAGGGTTTCTTTTTCATTTCCCGTCTTTATGACATGCCTGTTGCTCCAAGAAATCATGGATGGAGAGCCAACTTAAAGCTACAATAAATGTTACACCTTTCATTTAAATTTGAGTAATAAAAAATGTTTAAAACATAAATTACAATATGAAAAAAATAAACTGTGTAAATCCCACAAAGCCCTGATAAACTGCATGTATATATATAATTTATATCCATATCAAAAGAGTCATTAACTTGGTGTATAAAAGCATTTAACAGTTCTGTTGATTAAGGCTGAGGCTCTGTGCTGAATATGAATCAGTTCATTTTCCTCACTATAACAGCTGTAGTAGCAGCTGATCTGTCTGCAACACCTTCTTTCTAACAGGGTCAAGCTCACGAGTAAGACTCAGTCATTATCATAATTATATGAACAAAGGATAAGCACCATAGATAATGAATAATGGATATAATGGATGGATGGATTGAAAACAGTCATTTAACTGATAAATTACTGCCATGAAAAGTCAAAGAACATCAAAAAGACTGCTCTTTTTATTTAAATTACCTTTCATAAAGGATCTGTCGTTGATGTGGGGTATTTACAAGAAGGATGCAGATGCAGATTGTCATATATGCAGAAATCAAATCATTTAAAGAGCAATAATACTAATCTATAAGAAGAAGTACTTTTTTAAACAACAGACATCAGGTATGACCTCGTACAGCTGGGAGAGGACCTTTTGAGCTACGCTCTAATTAAACATCTCCTCACCACTATATCCTCAGGGTAGGTGTCATTGGAGAAGGAGCCGTCATCAAACATGACCTCGTAGAACATCTGGGAGCTGATCTGTGTGACCTTCGAGCTGTAGTAGCGTAGGTTCTTGTGTTTGGAGATCACTGTCTGGCCCAGTGAGATAGATGCTTGGCACGCTCGCTGCTTCTGGTACATACAGACACCACAAGTGAGACGACTTTTATGTAGACATTAAAGTATGAGTTAGATGTAATACTTTAACAGTACAGGATTTTCATTAATGAGTTTGACTGTTTTTTTTGTTGTTTTTTTTCTTTAATAAAACACACCATTGATATTAATATTTCCATAAAAAACACCACTAACGAAAGTAGAAAATGTGAATTTAGATTGATTAAACCACCTCTACTACACTGTTTCAGAGGAGCATCATTATTTGTCTAGTGTAGCTCCAACTATCCCAGAGAAATGTCAAGCAATGACATAAAGTCTCTCGTACATAAACATAAGACACTCTTTTGTCTGTTTAAACTAAACACAGCTTGTTTCACATCAGACCGCTCTTTGGACTTACTGCTGAAGAACCCCGCGACTGGTGTCGATGGCAGGTGATGGATACCACATAGGGCCAATCATCCGGCTCCATCGTTACCCCGGCAGCATGTGCACAGGTCACATGAAAGGAGGTGGGACACCGGCCACAGGAGCACTGGATACAAGCACCGGCTTGCCGCTTCCCCGCACAACGCTTACGACAATAGATGCACCTCTACAAACACACAGGAGAGAGAAAACGGTCACCTTTTTACTTATCATCTCTGATCAGTGATAAAACATGATTTAAACAATGAATCTTTTGACAGTGGTGAGATCCACAGTTATAAACTATAAAGATAGTTCAAAAACATCGAAGCATCTGAATGATTTAATGATTTTCCCCAAAAAAGGCCCATCCCAACACATCCCACATGTGATCAAATGTTGCAGATTGCAGTGGGGGAGTTTAAGCCCATGCAACAGTGTGGCCTTTGTAACAGGGAGGGGAAAAAAAAAAAGAGCAATTTAAAATCTGCATTTCCACTTGAGAGATTTACGCAATACGGGCTCAAGAAAAACAGCAGCGAGTTTAAGACAAAAGACCGCTAAGTGAATCATCGCTCAGCTGTGCCCTAAACCTCTAACATAATTTGAAACCATCATGTGCTCCAAATAATGTGAAATCTAGTCAGCGCTGTTATTGGATACAGCGGTGTAAACAACACACAAAAAGCAACATAACGAGGAGAAGGAGAGGGAGGGGCCAGTCATCGTGATGGAATAACATGTTTCTTCTGAGTGCAATAAGAGGAAAACCCTCACATAAGACCAACCAGATGATATCATTTGAGGTTTCCACAACAAACCAGAGCTGCAGCATCTTTGCTGTGGATTTTTTTATGTAACCGGAACACTGAAGAGTGCAATACAATCTTGCACGCCATCATGCACGCACGAACACACTCATACCAACGTTTTCAAGGCTACCCCTGAGTTTCCTGGAACCAAACAGCCCATCAAGTCCATTTCCTCCACTGCGGCATCTCTCCCTCTTCTCCTCCTCTCCCAGAAAACACTTCCACTGAAGGGAAAAGAATGACGACATCCTCCTATTATAACTCCACCCGCTCCCTATTCCTCTTTCACCCCTGTCTCCTGCCTGCCATCTCACTCCATTTCCTCCACTCTCCTCCTCATAAAAACACCCATCTGTGCCCTCCGCCTCGCTTCGCTTACTCACCCAGTTTTCCTCTCCTTTGCTATTCACATCTCTCTGAAGGTAATTTATTCATTGATCTAATTCCTGGGAATCCATACTGAAATATCCATATGTTGACAGATAATCTGCCTATATATAGGAAAACTCTTCAGAGCATGTGCTTCAGTGGTATAGACGCTCAAATGGGAATTAGCTAGTTTGTAAATCTGAATTCTAGCTTATAAAAGGCTTTCACGACACACCGACTGCTCAATTAATAACTTACCCTATGTAAAGGAGAACATGATGTACTTAAATAGCATGTGAGCCATGATACTACTGAATTATCCTGATATATTTAATGCCCTGATTCATATTAAGGAAGCAAGTGTATATCCTGCCAGGAGGGAAAGTTGAGCATTTGTCAGGCGGATTAAAGGTTAAACTGCACAGAAAAAAAGCCTCTAAAATATGTTTTAGCCATCACAGCAGGTTTGGCTCTACCTGTACAATTATCTGGATTGAGAAAGCTAAGCTGATATCAGGTAAGGATGAGGGGGTCCAGTATACAGAGAGAAAAAGAAAAGTCGTTTTTCTCCTTAGCGGGTAACCCAAAGAAACATCCTTCATTTGAAGTGATGAAAATCTGTATCTAATGACCCCTTTTTTCAGCACGGGTCCTTTTAGTCCAAACTGAGGGGATTCTTTTTTTTTTTTTTACTCAGCGCTTTTCTTGGTGACTAACTTGGCCTACATTCCAGAAAGCTTTTTCCCATACCTCCTCCATTATGGACGAATGTATCTGGTCCACCTATTGAGGCCAGCTTGACAAGATTTTGACTGGCATGCAACACACCCAGAGTGTGTGGGGAGAACTGTTTGTGTTTGCACGTCTGTGCCCTTTCACAGACGCTGAACCATTCATCTCTGGGAGAAAAAAACCTAACGATATATTACAAAATCAAAAAGTAAGGTACCAATATGTGTTTGTTAAGTTTGAGTGTGTGTGTGAGTTTGTGTGTGAGAGTCTAACCCACTTTTTCCCGGTCCTGTGCCTTCTCAGAGGTGTGTTTGGGTGCCTGTGTTGAGCCATGCGTTAAGAATATTCCCACAGTAAATTATGAATGCGTATGTGTGCACGGATGTGTGCGTGTGCACTGTGATAGTAAATTATAAATGGAGTGGGCTGCTGCAGGGGCAATGGGTCCAATGTGAGCTTTATAACACGCGGCTCATGAAGCAAACTGACAGATAATGAAGCGAACATGAAAAGAGGTACAACATCCATGATCCCACTCAGATGACGCATCAAATAAGGTGCAGAGCTGGGTTTATACAATCTATAGCAGCGCCTTGTCGTGCAAATATGTATAACTTGGGTGTTGCATTTGTTGCTGGGTAGGTGACCTAGAATCTAAGCACAAAGTAAGCCACACATTTTTAAGGGTTACATAAGGTCTCTTAGCGATTTGGAGGTGTGTTTTGGGCATAAAATGCATCAAACCAAATACTGTCTTCTTCTTTTTCTTTATCTTTTCAATAGATCAGGCAAAACTAGCAATACTGTTTCACTTGCAGTGTAAGGATAATAGGAGTTAGAATTTTAAAATCTTTGGCTTTGTTTTGCTCGTGTCTGACCAACATCTCCATCTGACTGTCTCTGGCTAAGTACAGCGACTCAAATACGTGTGTTTGCAGATTAAAGGGCCTTCATGAGTTAGCCATCGTAGGATCATTTGAATATCTTGATAATGGGCCCCTTAACAGAAAAAACTTTTTTATTTTACTATTTACTTGGAACCTATTTTTTCTTGACACCAGGTGACACTGTGAGTGTTATCTGGCTTATTTAAAGCTGTGATTTTTTTTTTTTACTTCACCTGTGAGAACCATTTTTCCAATCCAGCTGCTCACTTTTTGATATTATACTCAAACCAAGAACTCAAAAAACATCCATCTTTTTAAAAATGAATTTTAAGCATGGGCCCACATACAGAGTGCTTGTGTCAGCATCTGGATTAGTGAAATATGGGTAGAGGAAAACAGATTATTTTACTTATTGTACATGTTGTAAAATCTATCTTTAAATCAGATACATCTTCCAAAGAGCTAAACCTCTCTATATCAAATCCCACATGATTATCAGGGAAAGCGTTTTCAGCTGCTTTTATCTGGAAGACAAATCATCCATGGTGTCAAGGCTAAAACTGGAACTGTGACAAATTTGGGAAGGGTGAACCATTTCCCATAAGAAAGGTTTTAGATGATTGTAGAATGTGGAACATTTTGGCTCTTTGAGGTTATCAGAAGCGTTTTTATGACATCTAGTCTACAGTGTTTCTGTTGTTTGAGTTTAGCTTATGGTTATGACTTTATGATTTGTGAATAATTATCCGAATGAGCTTAATTTCAGTGTGGTAGGAGCAGATATGAACCACAAACCACAGTTTCCACAAAGTTAGTGTCCCAAGCAATGTCAGAGAACTAATAGTCGTTTGACTGTTTACGGTTTGACGCTCATGTTGCAGCCCCTGTTGGTTGATTTGATTATGGTCAAGTCTGCTGAAACCAATCAATTTTAATAATCATATAATTACACTTGGGAGGTTTTTTTTGTGTCTGGGAGAATTATTATGATTCTGAATATTGAAGAATAAAAATAAGTTAAATGAGCAGAAACAGGGAAGAAAAAAGAGACAAAGATCCTCAGCTGAACTGTAGATGTTGTTTACTGGCTCAACCTCGATGAGGCCATAAAGCAGCTTTTCTTTTAAACAGCTTCTACAACTTGCAAAGCTTATTAGTATCACAAAGTCAGGATTTTTAGGGCTCGGAAAACGTTTAAGTTTATCTCTTGATTCAGACATGAGCACCATATTGCATCTGCACCATGCTTTAGCTTTGTCCACACTACACTTAACTGGAACCGTTTCCAAAGTGGAGCACAACTCAAAGCTTCAGATTTGCAAGATCACAGAACTGTACAATACATAAATGTAGCCTTGGTATACATGTCAACACTCAAGATTTCTCCCGCTTTTTAAACCTTTCTCCAGCTGAACTCCAAGTTTGTAATTTCACCCAATTTTTCCATGTTGATACCAAATAAATCCTCTGGATCCCAAACCCACCGTTGGGATTAAATGACTGGTATTTGCAAGCCATTTGTCTGATCCAAAAATAAAAAAAAAAACGGGTGTAACTGGAGGGGTGGATCCCTCGGTTTGTCAAAGTGAAATGTTGGCAGGTATGAGCCTTTGCGACATCACAAATTGGTTCCTGGAGCAGAGTTTTGAAGTCTGCGGAAGCCATATTGTAAATGTTGACTGAACCTGCTTCCCTGGTGAGTTGTTGCTGTTTTATTAAAAGTTTCCTTTTCTCAAATTTAGCTGTGTTTAAATTTGAATATATCCTACTTTGTTTTTCTGTCAACTACAGACAAAGTCAACATCTACTGTGATCAATGTGAAGCCAGTTTCATTTTGAAATGGACCAGGTGTTTTATGCACTTCTTGTGTCTAACTTTCTGTCCAGGTCTAGCTGTTCAGCTTGATGTGGGCTCTGTTGAAAACAGACGTGTATCAGAGGGACGCTCTTGGGACAGAACCGAGCCGCACAGTGGAGCTCTCTGTGGAAAGACGAGCATTGACTTGACAGACGCACACACTTGCTGCAGAATCAAGTGAATAGAGGGACTAGCAATACAGTGTGTGTACAATACACGACAAATTGTTTTTTTTACTCTCAGCTCTTCTCTGTCTGACTAATATGAAACTGATACTTATGTACAGTGCGTTAAAGGGTGTTTAAAGGTTTTTGAGCTAATGCCTGACTAATCTTTAATTCTTCTTAAAACATGGATGTTTTCATAAACGTGTAAAACTTCTTGCTTAAATTATAATTTGAGCAGAGAATGAACAGTATTTATATTTGTTATCCACCCTGTGAAGAATACACCTCTTATAATTTGCTTTATGCTGAGCTATCATGGTGCCTGCAGCCAAGAGCTAACTAAAGTGGAAACATGTCAGGTCTGCTGAGACATACTCCAGCTCTCTCATTAAGCGCACACAAACACACACGCACACATACACACACACACAGGCAGACAGACAGATAGACGGACAACCACACATGTAGAGACAAACACCCACACACAGACATCCCTGCACACACAAACCCCCACTCCTACATACCCACCCACCAGTGGTTAATTATCTAGCTTTGATTGCGGGCATGTTCATCTCACATTGTTAATTAGAACTGTGAACACTTCATTAATTAGACCGAGCCAGTCCTAAAGGACCAGGGGAATTCCAGCACTGCATCTCTATGTGTGTGTGTGTGTGTGTGTGTGTGTGTGTGTGTGTGTGTGTGTGTGTGTGTGTGTTTGTGTGTGTGTGTGTGTGTGAGCGTTCTCACCAGTTTATAACGCTGTATAGGGATCCTACTGGTATCAATGGGACCTCTCTTGGCTTCATCGATAAACCTCCCTTCTGGAAGAGCCACCGCACACATAATGTGGGCCCATCTATATACATACACACACACACACACAGACACACACACAAGAACAAACAAATTAATACATTACACTGATTATGATGCAAAGACAATTCATCCGTCTGAGCTCTGGAGATCAGAGATGAGTGTGCAGAGATAATCACGTAACAAAAGGATGACTCACTTGTCGTTTTGGGTTTTTTTGAGAGCTCCACCTCTGAGGTTACAAAGACAGCATTCCTGAGACACAAGAAACAGGCAACTTAGTAAGAGAGAAAGAAAACTTTTCCCTTTAACGAACACCCTCATACATACTTGTATTTAACACCCTCATATAAAAAGTCTGAGAATTAAATTCAGTGGAAATCTTTGGACTTTTGATGTTTAATAGTACAACCCTAATGCAAATGAAGTTGGGATGTTGTGTAAAACGCAAATAAAAACAGAATACAATGATTTGCAAATCCTGTTTAACCTATATTCAAATGAATACACTACGAAGACAAGATATTTATTGTTCAATCTGATGAACTTTGTTGCTTCTTTGCAAATATCAGTCGTCACAATCTCAGCTGTTCACAAGCAAGGACGGGGCGATGTTCGCCACTTTGTGAACAACTGCATGAGCAAATAGTCCAACGGTTTAAGAACAATGTTTCTCAACATAAAGATGCAAAGAATTGATGTATTTCATCATCTACAGTCCATAATATCATCAAAAGATTCAGAGAATCTGGAGAAATTTCTTCAAGTCAGCAGCAAGGCTGAAAACCTACACTGAATGCCCGTGACCTTTGACCCCCTCAGGCAGCACTGCATTAAAAACCATCATCATTGTGTAAAGGATATTACCGCGTGGGTTCAGGACCACTTCAGAAAACCATTGTCAGTTAACATAGTTCATCACTACATCTACAAGTGCAAGTTCAAACTCTACCATGCAAAGACAAAGACATTTATCAACAACACCCAGAAACACCGCCGGCTTCTCTGAGCCCGAGCTCATCTGAGATGGACTATTATTTGAATGAATGCCAATTACATCAGCCAATAACTTATGGTTGCTTCTTATTCCATATTTGTTATCATTTTTCCCTCTCTGAGCCTGCTAAATTTCTTGGAATGAGCTCAAATTCTGTCGTACATTTTTAAACCTTATCTTTCTTTTCGTCTTATGAAAAGAGAACTGTTCCAAAAGGCTCCTTAGCCTGTTTTACAATCATTAACAACCCTAAAAATCTTCCATTGTTAAAAACACTGATATGGAGAGACAAATCATCACATGTGCATAAAATATGTAAAGAATATGTCAGATAAATGATCAGTAAAGCTAATGTTCAACTTGTTTTATTCCAAACTAACTTGCCATGATTAAATTATTATTTTGATAAGCTGATATCTGTCAAATGGGCAGATCTGCTGATACTGATGCTCATCTGATAAACTGGTTAATCCCTAAATGAATTGCAGGTATTACGTCATCTAATGAGAAGAAAATGGGTCTTACTGCTGTAAAGCTTCCTTCCGTACAGCGATCACAAGACCACTGTTGGCTGATGTCATCTGCAGCAACACCGTAGCAACCTGGAGAAGGAAGGGATTGTTAAAAAGTGATGGAAGAATAAATAATTGTTTGAAAGTTGAGATCCTCACACTCATACAAATGCTGCTGAACTGCTTCGCAGCATAATATCAGTGAACCATCGACAGAAAACACCAGACTTTACAACGAACGGTAATTCCATCATCACTTACAGAGAACACAGTGAAACATCCACATTGTTTCCACAGATTTAAACACGGAGATGGTATTGTTCCGTGCAGAGCTGCTCAGTTTTGCAGACTAAGTGGAAAAGGAGAACTCTGTGGCAACTTTGTGTGTGTGTGTGTGTGTGTGTGTGTCTAAGGGGATGATTGTGGTTGAGGAAGAAGTGCAGAAAAACATGAGAGGAAGAGATACATCTCTCCCTCTTTATTTATAAAAGCATCTGTTTACATGCTACGTATCAAAGAGTACTTTCTATGACAGCCAGGCATGTACTGCTGTGACACTATGCTGTCGTTTCTCTCACTTCTGCATCTACCCCTTTGTAACCCAGCTGACACTGCTGAGAGTCAAAAAAACAGAATATTGTATGAAAAACAACAGGCACTTTGTGTAAATGTTATGAATAGATTTCCACTGTGTCCTTGGTGTGGCAGAAAAGAATAAATGTTTCATAAAAAAAAAAATCCTGGTGGTCTCAGATAGAAAGGGTTTTTGAATTTTAACTAAGATAAATGTGATTCTTTTCAAATCCAGCAGCTGGTTAACATCCATGGGATAGAGGTTTTAGAAATATAAACCAGAGGGAATTTATTTGTGAGACACACTTTTAATCTGTATATGTGTGTATTTATTCTTTTGCTACCCAATCCATCACCAAACCAAAGATAAAGTCTGAGCTCACCTCTCTTTCCGTTCCCAAGTTCGAATAACAGCTCAGAGGTACGGTAACATCAACATGTTCTTATTGTTGGGTCTCAGAACTAAACTTGTGGCTTTTTCATCAGTGTCAAATGACCCACACTTCATCGTCTGCTCCCTCACAATCGTACCTCCACACACACAACAGGCAAGTAAGTACCAGAGTAGTTTATAAGATGACACTCCAGACTAAAAAATACAGTGGGATCAAGTCTAGTGGAGGAACGAAAGTGACTCCAGGAGAAGTCATTTTAAAGCTGTGGATTCAGGACAATGTGTGAGACTAAAAAATTGTGTGTCTGAGTCTGTGGTAGGCCGGCTGAAAGCTTGAGATACTGGCAAAAAGAAGTGTATGGATTGGGAAAGAGATCTGGAGGTTGTTAAAGCGTGTGAATGAGGGATTGAGTAAAAGCACTGTGTATCATGTCTAAGTGTCTCGTGGAACTGAAAGGCTCCAGGGTTTTTAAGAGTGTGTGTGAGGGCTTGATACACAGACTTGGGGCTTTTGGACAGGAAGAATATGTGGTGGAGACAGAGGATTCACCCTCATTGGGCTGACGAGGGAAATAAAATACTCTAAACCACAAAGAGAGGGGGAGTAAGGGGAAACAGAAGGGGGGCTGGAACATGGAAATGGAGTGAGTCAGGACATAAACCCACTGAACCTCTTATAGTGACATCAGAGAGACAGGCACTACATGGAGAAACAAACAATGCGGTCAGTGAAGTAAGTGGTGAAAGTTTAGGAGCTATAAACTAAATGTACAAACATACTTTTCACCTTAGGATGCACCACTTTCTTTCCCTCTGCAACACACACACACAAACGCACACACACTCACTCATGTTCACACTGCTCCCTTCGTCTGTTTACGTACTTGCATGAACTTGAAGGCAACAGCTCTGGCAGCAGAGCAGAGGGGAGGTGCCATCATCCTGCAGAAGAGGGTTCATGGGAGTTGGGGGGCAGTTCTGCTCCCGGAAAGAAAAGCAAATCTCTGGGACCAGAGGCTTGGTTCTTTTCAGACCTGGACAGGGATGTGTAGGGGCCTCCACTGGAGATGAAGACGCAGAGTTGTCCTCGGCTTTGTCTTCAACCTAAAATAAATTTAAAAAAATGTTCATGCTTGACATGACAGAGGAAGGCAGGTAATGGAAAAAACAAACTCCTTCACTCATTATAATCCTTTATCACCAGAAAATTTTATTTTTAGCTTATATGTATAATGAAAGTTTGGTCTTTTAATTAGATTTTATACCCAAAACTATATTTTACAGCATTGGCAGACCTTAGACAACAGTCATTAAATCACTGTCATTAAATACTTGTGAGTTGACAAACATCACAGGCTGATGTTTCAGACAAGCTTTCAGTGTAGGGAAAGAAAAAAATCTGTATATTCAGTTGTCAAACAGAACAAAATTCATTAATCAGTCAAACAATTCTCTCTTTATTTAGATTCAACTGAAATGATAGATGTAGAACTCTAAAATGTGAAAGGATTTAATTTTTTTAAAAGTCAACTGAAGGTATTGGGGGATGATGCGTTGGGTTGTAAATGCTTTGATGGCGTATTTTTCTGATGCTACACAGGATATAGTGATCTGTTTTTGTCATTTTTTTGTGTTGTTTGTAATTTGTGTTTTGTAACTTGCTGCTGTCTTGGCCAGGACACTCTTGTAAAAGAGAGTTTTAATCTCAATGAGGCTTTTCTGGTTAAATAAATTAAAAAAAAAAAAAAAATATTTCTCCTGAACTTAACTTAAATATAGAGCCATGTATTTTGCCCGAGTAGAGGAGGTCGTTGTTTTTTCACCATCATCCTTTAACATATTTTCAGAGGTGACCAAAATCATCAGAACACCTGACATCTCTGAAACGATGGACCTTTTTTTTGCTTTTTGTCTCTAAAACATGTTCATGAAACATGCAGATGGTTGCTCTGAGAACAAGTTTCAGATGAAGTGAGTCCAAATGTTTTTTATCTACTTTTAACTTTAATATTTGGTATGTCCACCTTTTGTAGCAATTACAGCTCACACGTCTCTGCTCATAGTGTGAATATATTTCCTGAAAACTTCAACACTAATGTTATCTCATGCTCTCTCAAACTTAAGCCAAGGGTTTTCCTTTGAATATACAATAGTTCTGTCCAGTTTATTTTCCAACTCACCCAAATCTAGTGGATGTGGTTGATATCTGGATAGAGACTTTATTTTCCATGTCTCTTTTTATAAAGAAAATGACCTGAAGCTCCTAATAATGGCTCTACTTTATGGTATAGAGAGCATAATGATGACTTTTTAGATTTGTAGACAGACTTTCATTTCTTTTATGGGTATTTTAATGACCAACTCAACAATACAACTGAAACCTCTCAAACATGTTAAGTATACCAATAATTTTGCCCACCACTGCATGTGCTCTATATTACGTTAGCAGCCATCACAGGTGAAATCAAAAACACTCTTCTACTCTTCTAACACTTTTATCCTCTTAAAAAAAATAAACTCTGTAAATTCTTTTGAAAGGATGAAAGAAAAGAGTTGACAATACACATAATCCTTATTTAAACAGGAAGCACTTTGTGTCAAACATTCACCAATTAGCACTGGTGAACGTTCTGAATTTACCTGATAATAGGGCATGAAGATGGTGCACACAGCACAGTATGGCTGCACCATGGCTGCGTGAGCATTGTATTCTCTCTCTGCCGTGAAGCAGCTCTTCTTGCTCTGCCACAGGTGTACAAGAGGCTTTGCCCACGCTTCCATTTCCTGTTCCTCCTCCTCCTCAACCAGGTTTGCTTCAGTGGGTTCTAAGTGAACACACAAGAAAGCCTCACAACCTTGCAATCACTTACCTATTCAGCCGGCGCCTCTTCTGCTAAAGCCCGGATGATGATTCATGCAACACGGAGCAAGTCTTATTCTGATAATTTGTAAATTTATCCTTTTATGATTCTGAAGCAATTATTGGAGTAGAACATGAAGAAAATGTCGCATTCATCTCTCTCACAATTAACATCAGCCGTATTAGCAGGGAGGCTGTGAAGTCGGATATTATTCATCCACAGTGAAAGTTTCCTCCACTGACTGCAAAAACATTTTCAATAAATAGGAGCCTGTCTGTTTATAAAATTAGCCAAAATAATAAAGAGCTGTCATCATCATAAAATAGGCTGCTGGCAGCCATGGACATTTCATGGTCATTTCTCACTCAGGGACAAACAACCAAAATGGCTGCTGAATTATTCATCCTTTGTTCACAGCCATAGAGATGATGAATGTAAGCGTGTGTGTACGTGTGCATTAGCTGTTGTTAATTGTGGACCCTCCCATCCTGCATTGTTAAAAACCATGAAAACAAATAATAGAGTATCTATCACAAGCTCATTTTACTGTGGTAGGCCTAAGAGTTAAATCTCTTTGGTTTATGGTTACACTGACGTCAGAAGAATCATTTGGGGGGACATAAAATGTGAAAAATAAGGAGAGGAAGCGGGAACCACAGAGTGAAATGGTTCAACTGTTATAAAGCGAAGCAGCAGGGGAACAAAAACATTACTGGACATCACTTAATACTCACATGTTTGGTTTTAACTCATTCAAATAATAAACCTCAACTCTCTTCCTTCTGAGGTCATTTTTTCCCTGGCTACTCTACCTTTCAAGCAGGAGAAAGTTGTGGTTTTTAGGATGCTTAAACCCAGAAAAAAAGAGCATTTTGGCACATGTTTTCTGGATTACAGCAATTCAACATGTAGGGTTAAAGAATTATGGTTTCTGGCCTTGTGCCAAACAGAGCTGCACCAACCACAACAAGAAAAGTCCCAAGGTTTTTATTAGAACAAGCATGGCTAATAGCTTCCTGCATGTAAGCTTCACATGAGTCTATTTAGGGTTTGAATTTCAGGATACCTTTAAATTAACCCTTCACTACTGAACGCATCATATTTGATACATGAATTTCAAAGACGTCTATCTCAACATGATAAAGATTTTAATTTAAAAACCTGTTTAAAGGAGCGCAGATGGCCTTGTGGTTCAGGTCGCGCTTCATGTGGACGTAAAGCCCTTAAGCGGTCCAACCTGTGGCGACTTTCCCGCACTCTCCCCCTATTTCCTCCTCTATCCACTGTCCTGTCCTCTCAAAATAAAGGCATAAAAAGACCAAAAAATACCTTCAAAAAAACTGTTAAAAAATCATTAAAAATTTACTCTATCCCCTTGAGGATTATCATTCCACTACAGGCAGCTGAAGTTGCATTTTGACCCTTTTCAAATTTGGCTGCTCTCAGGAAATTATCTACACTTTTCTTTTTCAGGGATATCATTTCTAACTGAATGAATGTATATTTACTAAAAACTTTACTAAAAAGTTGCCAAAACCACCCAGTTTATCAAATATAATATGAAAAAAACATAAACAAAGTGACTTAGCAATATGTTTTGTGGATTTTGTTTCAGGGTTGAATCTGTAAATTGTGTGTGTGTGTGTGTGTGTGTGTGCGTGCTCACCATCATCACTGGCAGCTTGCTGTTTGACAGCTGTGGGAACAGCCCTAGCAGTAGGTTTCCTGAGTGGGTGACGCCAGCTCTTGGTGGTCCTCTTCACTGACAGTGCTTGGTACTGGTGAGCAGACATCAATAACAAACAGAGTAAAAATAAGAACCTCTGGCTGTATAAAAGTGGAGCATAAGACTGAGTGTGTATGACTGAGTGAAGAGGATCACTCACAGCACAGACCTCTCCAGGTTCCAGTCCTAGTTCATCACTCTCATAGTTACTTATGTTATTCTCCTCCTCTTCCTCATCAGATGATTCACTACTGCTGTCCCTTTTGGCATTACATTGCCCCTCCATCGCTTCGCCATCAGATCCCCCTTCTTCCATATCAGACACTCCATCCTGTCCAGCTGCACCCACCCCCAGAGGTGAAACAGAAGCATCTGAGTGTAGATTCTCCTCAGCGTCTCTTTGTCTTTCCAACTCTCTACACAAGGAAAGAGCTTCGGACCCCTCTACCTCGTCTCTGTGGAGTTCATAATCTCCACAAATCCCCATGGGCTCAACAGCACCGACAGAAACCAAAGAGGTGGGCTCCAGCTGAGCCCAGGTGAGTGTCCCACCCTCCTCCTCTTTGTCTGACTCTCTGAGGTCTTGTTGTGGGTCATCCAGGTCTGTGACCTCTTTGCACTGAGGTTCAGTCCACATGGTATAAGGAAGGGCATCATGGGTGAAGTCAGAAGGGAGCTCTGGGTTCAGACTTTGGATGAGCACTGCAGGGCTCTGGGAATTTAAGTTTTTCCAGATGCTGCTTGAAAAAGGTTTTGGTTCTATGTATGAGTTTTGGGAAGTACAATGAGAGGGGGAGTACGTAGTGTTGTGGTACAGTTCTGAAGCTGAGTGAGTGTCATTCTGAGTGCATGACAGAGAGGAAGGGGCTGGGGGACTATTGTTTGAGGGACTAGTTAAAAGAGAAGCAGCACTGCTCTGAGTCAATGCACTGTTTCTTTGTGCCGAGTCCTTTGAGTTGTCTTTATTTGCTAACTCTGCTAAGCTGTATTGCTGCTCTGTTCCTGATGAAGTGCTTTGAACTAGCTGGCGAAAGGAAGCCTCGGCCGGTCTGTTAGTTAGCTTGGTATGATCCTTTTCTGCAGCAGTTCCAGCTGCTACTGGCATTTCATGGACACCATCAGATGGCATTTTGTGCATTGCACTGGTGGTTAAATGAGTCGTGTTTCCTTCTGAAACCGATACCAAAACAGACATCGATGCCCCTTCACTGTTAAATGAAGAATCTGAATGCCTGTTTTTGGGTAGTTTTACAGTGATTGGTTCTTTTGACATCAATAAGTCAGTTCCACTCTCATCCTGTTGGGCTTCATTTGAAAACGGAGAGCCCGTTGGCGTCTCACGTTCAAGCACAGGTGCAACCTGCTCGCTGCACAGTCTTGTTCTTGTGACTTCATTCAGCACATCATCAGCTGGGGTGAGGGAGGGCATCTCTTGTGTCAGTTCGGGTGGTAAAGGGCAGATTCCAACCTTATCTGCTGGCTCCGGTGTGAGTTGTGGCATATCCACAGCATTCCTTTTCAGAAGAGGAGGGAAAAGACTCCCCTCAGCACTGCTTTTTTCTGAACTGTAAATGTGTCCTGAAAGGGGGAAGAAACCTTTCCCTTCTAATGGCTCATTTTTTACATCATAAAGTGCTTCTGCACTGGGGTGCAGGCATTTTGGATCAACACCAGTGTCCATGTTCTCTGCTTTAGCAGCATTTTTAGTGTTGTTCTCAGAGCCTGTGTCCATGCAGCTGTCAGTGTTTGGCAGTGGGTTTATTGTGCCTTCTTTACATAAGGAACCGGGCATCTGAGCTTCACTGTCAGGAGGACACAAACTCATCTCAGTCTTAGCAAAAGTGCTTGATTTGTGGAAAGGTGAGCAGAGTCTGTTTGCCTCCGGGGGAGGCACCCTGATAGAGCAGTCCTGAAGAGTTGTGAGGTCTTGTGGTTCAGCAGGGTGACACCTTGACTCATTAATTCCAGGATGCATCTGGGTAGCCTGAGGGCATTGTCTGAGTCCTTCAGGAATCCTGCTTATGACCCCTGACCCTGAGAGGTGTTGAGGGTCAAAATGAGTGTCTGTCTCTGCCTTGAGGTCATTCTTAACTGGTGCAGCAGAGGAAGGAAAGGTGCTACAGGGAGAGTTATGGGACGGTCCCTTGGTGGAAAAACCTAAACTATTACTCTCTACTCGATTCACCTTGACCACACACATCTGCCTGCAGGGACCTGTTGGGAACAGAAAGATGGGAAACATATGAAATCTGTTGTCAAGTACAAGATCAACAAAACATTTTTAAACAAGTTCAATGAATTTTTCCAAAACTTTAAGAAACATACACACACAAAATCCAGCGCACATACACCAACTAGAAAGCCAGCTGGGCACTTTAACAGTGTCATGAGTCAGACTCTTACCAGGTAGCTGAAAAGATTTCAGATTCTGGTTGGGCTTCGACTCAGCTTCCTTTTTCTTTTCCTTCTTCTCTTCCCTGCAATCTTTCCCTGACACAGACTTTCGAACCTTGGGTCCGAGCGGACCACCCAGACCTTTCTTTCTGTTGCTGTTCAATGCTGAGCTGCCATCCAATCCAACAGGCTCTTCAGTAGTTCTGAGGCGCTTAGAACGCATACGAGAGTTGCCGTTGCTGTCGGAAAAGAGAAAGATCAAAGGAGACTGAGACATAATCATCCTGATTACAACCTAATACGAACAAAGCAACAGTACAGTTTGTGACTTTGGTCTTTACAGCTGACAAATACTCCTGACCATATTTGCACAAAGGTTACCATCTCAGGGCAAAGTTCATTATCGCCATCAGATTAATTTCGTAATGGAACATTTGACATTTCCAACTCCACAGAACTCCACATTAGTCCTATTAGCTCCAACAGACTTCCATTTGCAACTGCCTGGCCGAAGCAGAAGAAGAAGAAGCAGAAGAAGAAGCAGAAGAAGAAGCAGAAGAAGAAGAAGAAGAAGCAGCAGCAGAAGAAGAAGAAGCAGCAGAAGAAGAAGAAGCAGCAGAAGAAGAAGAAGCAGCAGAAGAAGAAGAAGCAGCAGAAGAAGAAGAAGAAGCAGCAGAAGAAGAAGAAGAAGCAGCAGAAGAAGAAGAAGAAGCAGCAGAAGAAGAAGAAGAAGCAGCAGAAGAAGAAGAAGAAGCAGCAGAAGAAGAAGAAGAAGCAGCAGAAGAAGAAGAAGAAGCAGCAGAAGAAGAAGAAGAAGCAGCAGAAGAAGAAGAAGAAGCAGCAGCAGAAGAAGAAGAAGCAGCAGAAGAAGAAGAAGAAGCAGAAGAAGAAGAAGCAGCAGAAGAAGAAGAAGAAGCAGCAGAAGAAGAAGAAGAAGCAGCAGAAGAAGAAGAAGAAGAAGAAGAAGAAGAAGAAGAAGAAGAAGAAGAAGAAGAAGAAGAAGAAGAAGAAGAAGAAGAAGAAGAAGAAGAAGAAGAAGAAGAAGAAGAAGAAGAAGAAGAAGAAGAAGAAGAAGAAGAAGAAGAAGAAGAAGAAGAAGAAGAAGAAGAAGAAGAAGAAGAAGAAGAAACACTGTCTGAAAATGAATATAGTACCCTTTATTAGCAGGCTTGGTCTTGCGCCGCCTCTGTAACCAGCTCTGCAACTCCGGTGTTGTACCTGGAGTGGCATGTGTATGGTCAATAGGTGTGGAGTCTTTGCCCAGCATCCAGGTAGGGTAGCGGTCAGGTTGAAAACGTTTCACAAAGGGTTCCATGGAAATCTTTACCATGTCCCTGCTACATGTGCACTAGATGAGACAGAGAGGAGAGGGTTTAAATCAAATCAAATTAAAAAATAAATTATACTGAAGACATTAAAATCTAAGATACTTCTTTGTCTGCATTTAAAAAGTGGTGCACACTCAGATGGAAAGTTAAAATGAACATTACCTGGGTTGCCACTTTGCCGTAGTCTATCCAGCGCACCGTGGCAAAGTTGGTAGACTCAGCACAGTTGAAACCATGATTGAAACCAGCATGGTAGCCATAAGGAAAAGTGATCATGAACTCTCCAGCTTCCTGAGTAATCTGACAATTGAGGAAGAAAGCAGAGATAAGTGCTGAGTAAAAAAATGTCTCCTTGTTTTTCAGAAGTACTTGAGATTTCTACAGTCAGTCAAAGCAAAGCATCGCTAATTAAAATGGCGAGAAAAGCTGTTTTTCTAAAGTTGGTAAATAAAAAGAGTAAGAATGGCAAGAAGACGAAGACTGAGTAATTCTTTCAAGGGGCTGAGTGCCTACCTTATCAAAAGGAATGCCATACTTCTTCAGTATGGAAGGGGAGATTAGAGTCATCTTGTGACGAAGAAAAGCTTCGCAGCCCTTGAAGCTGTTTGGGAAGAAACCTGACAAAAACATGCACATACACAGACTTTCTCTTAATGCAGAATATAAGCCAGCTGAGAAAAAACGACACAAAGTATCATCATAACCCACAACAGCATGACATTTTTATCTGACAAGTCCAACGCACTGAGGATGATAATTTTTTTTTTTTTTTTGTTAATGAAAAACCTGTTTAATAAAGATTTTTACCAAATTATTTCTTCATCTTTTAACTTTGTTAATTCATGGAAGAGGATTAGGGACACAATAAATAAATAAATAAATAAATAAATAAATAAAGTCCAATATGTTTTTGTTATTATTATTATGAGAAAAAAAGTCAGAATTCTGAGATTAAAGTCAGAACTCTCAGTTCTGACTTTCTTCTCATGATTCTGACTTAATCTTAGAATTCTGACTTTTTTCTCAGAATAATAAAAATAACATTTTTGGACTTTTTTTTTTTTCAGTGGCCCTAATCCTCTTCCATATTAATAAGACTGCTTTCTGTAACACTTGGCCTTGTTGTACTACAGCGCTTGTGGTGTCCACTTATCCAGTGGGGTAATAAGCAGTTCAAGTTCAGAAAAAAATAACCTAATTTAATACCAGCTATATGAATCGTTAAGTTCTGATACCATATGTAATCGAGTTAACGGCGTCTCCTCGTGTCCTGCAGCATGGATTTTTCCAAAGTGCTTTGTCAATATATCTGCACATCTTTCCAGTTTATATCAGCAGATAGGAGCAGTCAGAGCTCATTCTCATTCTGTATCCTTGGCTGTAGTGTTACCTCTCATGCCCTCTTATTGCTGGGTTCAATATTTATTATGTGCTGTGCTTTGTTGTTTAATAAAGACCTACTTCTGTATGCTGTAATCATAATTTAATAATTATTCATTTACTCCACCTCCTTTTATAAGGAGAATACAAAGAGAAATAAATTATTCCTTTACCTGTAGCTAGACGCTCCAATCTCTTCCCATGCTCAGGGGGGATGGCGTACCTATAAGAGACAACAGAGCAATATGGAGCAGACTGAATTATTTTTTATAGTGTAAATTAAATTCTGAACATGTCTTGTTCATTATGCCTGCACTGTAACAAACAGCGACTGTTGCAGACTGTTGCAAGTTGCAAAGCACTCTTTGCAATTGCAAGACTGCCATCAAGTGGTGGATACATGAATGACTGCAAGAAGGCGTGAGGATCATTTTCAGTACTGCACTCCTGATGAAAAAGAAAATACAAAGAAATTTTTGTTTCTTCTCATAGAGAAAGACAAATGGGAGCGGCGTTCCTGTGTTAAAACTATGTTTGTGCAATTGTCTGTTTTAATAAACGCCGCGTTCCATCTATTTGACCAAACGTTTAAAAAAAGTCACAAAGATCCCTTGAGGATTAGCACACTGGTTGGCATCAGGCGGCTTAATAGAACATTTCAAAGTGCTTGGAAGAAATTTCTTGGAAAAAAAGATATATTTTAAAGATAATTAGATATTATGCATAGCCTAGCCTTGTAAAGAGCATATTTCTGTTTGTGATTTGGACAAAAAAAAAAAACAACTTCCCAATTTTGTTGCCAAATTGAAAAGTTCAGGGGATCTAATTTTCTCTTGCACCACATAGCTGATGCAATTTTTTACCTTATTTCCAAAGTTCCCAGCGACAAAACAAAACAGCGAGACAGGATTCCCTCAAGGTTTGACTAGGCATTCCCTCAGATTCGCACCATCCGCCCTAAGGTTTGTGGCGTTTCTATCATCCTATCACCTGTCAGCTTAACAGAGCAGTGAGAGACAGGGTGAGAGAGAGGGAGAGGCAAACTCAGGTTGAGGTGACACAGGGAGTTGGAGGGGATTGAGAAGAGGTGCATCTTTAAGCTGCTCCCCTCCAGGGACGAGATGTCAAAAACGCAGCAAGATGAAAGAGTGTATATCAGTGTGTGTGAGTGTGTGTGCTTGATGATAAGGGTACGCATGTGTGTGGGAGCATGGCATGTTAGTGTGTGTGTGTGTGTGTGGGGGGGGGGGGGGGTACTTGGTGCATTAGGCTGCTCTCTTAGAGTGTGTGTGTCTGTTTCTGTGTATGCCTGTGCACAACTGTCTGGCTGTGACACTGATCCCTGTGGGGTTGCAGGGCTCACTGCTCTAATGAGCAGAACTCCCTCCAGGGCAAGAGGCAAAGAGATAGGGAGCAAGCCAAGCTGACAAAGAAATAAAAAGCAAACTCTATTTTGATCTACCTGCATTCTTCACCTTGTCTTCCTTTTTATCATTTTAACCCTGAGACTCCTAAAACGCAGCTCCACTTCACTTGGAGAATGTGGGAACTTTTACAAAGCAAAGCTTGATATGATAGCACATTTCTTGATCACATGATATTACTTCTGATATTTAAAGGACATAACTTTAGACTGTGTCATTGTTTGATTTAGTACTAAAAGGCTGATATTTTCCAACCACACAACGCTACGCTAAACCCACTCATGTTTGTTGCTTAGACCAATAAGTCTGATGGGGTTGACACTAAAATACTTTGTAAAATCTTAGCAAAAAGACAAGACTCTTATATTTCATACCGGATTCGTAATGATCAAAATTAGTGACTTAGTTCCAGAACATCAAAGGTTTCATAATATCAGAACAGTTCTGACTATAATTCACCGATTACATTAGAACGTTCCACATGCCAGGGATGCCCATTATCGCCAGTGTTATTCATACTGGCTATAGAGCCTTTGTCTATGACAGTCAGAGCGAATGGAATTTAGGAGAACAAGAACATAGACTGGCTTTATATGCTGATGATTTGATAGTTTTCTTAACCAGGCTGTCTAATAGTATACCAAACTTAATGCAACAAATCAAACTATTTGGGCGATTCTCTATAACATAAATGACTCAAAATCCTTCATATTATTTTTGAATAAGAATAAAAGACTAAAGCCAATCATACAACTCTGTTTGTATGCTGAAGAGGGATTTATGTATCTTGGAATTAAAATGACCCCTGACACTTAAACCACTGTAACAACAAATTATGACCCTTTGCCGAATGAAGTGAAGGAGACTTCGAATAGATGGATGATAATGCCTGTAACAACAATTGGTTGAATAAATATGATTAAAATGAATATATTACCAAAATTTTCATATTTCTTTCAGATATTCCCTCTGCCTCCAACAAAGTCACTTATTTTTGTTGCTTACTTATCAGATTGACCCAAATAAGAGAGTTTGTCACCATCAGCACCTCCAGCTCCTCCCCACCCCCAGCAAACCAAGGTGTGCCTCAAGGCTTTGTCCCTGGCATTCTTCTTTTCATCATCTACATGCTCTCCCTTGGTCTGATAATCCACCAACTTGGTTTCAACTTTCATTCCTACACTGGTAACACCCAACTCTACCTGAGCTTCCTTCCGTCCACTGTCCACCCCTCCAGTCACTAGACAACTGCCTGCAGGACATTAAACCCTGGATGTCTTCTAACCTCCTCTGTCCCTCTGTGGACTAATGCTCTATCCGTCCTTCACCCAAAGTCCTCAACCTAGGTGTCATTCTGTACTCCACCTTCTCTTTTAAGTCCTATATCAAGTTCGCCATTAAATCCGCCTTTTTCCATCTCAAAAACATCTTGCGAGTCCAGCTCTCACTCCCCAACCCCGTGGCAGAGACCCTCATTCATGCATTCATTGCTTCCTGCCTGGACTACTGTAATGGAGTTCGGTTCAGGCTCCCAAATACTGCCCTAAACAGACTACAGTGCAGAACTCCATTGCCAGGGTCCTCACACGCAGCAAGCCCTGGTAGCACATCACCACCACCCTCTTTCACCTCTACTGGCTCCTGATCAAGTCCCACATCTAATGCAAAATCCTCCTACTCACCTATAAATCTCTCTTTCTGTACTTCACTGACCTCCTGCCTCTCTAAACCACATCCTGACAGCTACGGTCCTCAGTCACAGGCCTGCTCTCCATCACCCACACCAACCTGCGATCGTCTGGTGACAGAGCCTTCAGTGTATCTGCCTCCATCCTCTGGAACTCTCTCCCTGACAAAACTTGCACTGCTGCTTCTTTAGACATTTTCAAATAACTCCTCAAACACCACATGTTCACCTAAACAGTCAAATAAGCCAATACCTACCCCTCTGCCCACTCTGCATGTGTGTGTGTGTGTGTTTCTTCTTTCTTTGATTTGTAGTTTGCTCATTAAATAATAATATTCATTACTATAGCAGACAGCATCTTATCAGTGAAGACAGTGTATCCCTCAAGACTGACACCAGCCTTTACTCACCGTTACTGCACAAGAGAGAGACATGGCCAGAGCAAAGTAGCAAAGAAGTAGGATACATTAATTAACAACTGAAGTAATAACAGAGCTTTTCTTAAGGAAAATGTTATCAGTGCTTCTAAGTTGTCAAATAACTGTCAAGCACCAAAGAATTATGATGACATAGAGTGTTAAGTCCAAATATGGCAAGTCTGAGAGGATAGTCTTATATGGGCACATGAGTGAAAAATGGACAAATGTACCAATAAGCAGGTCTGCCATCCATCAGGTGGACTTCAGGGTTCTATAGTTTTCATGTATAGTACTTAACAGCTAGTATAAGAGCTTAATGCTACCTGTACATCAGAAGACTTTGAAAAGATTTGAAAAAGACTCATGGAAAACTATCAGCTCACACCTGCTCACATCTAAAGACAAGTGTTATGAGTTTTTAGTCTCAGACTGAGATTTTACAAAGACTGTGAATCTTGCAGGGTCACTAATTACAAGACTACAACTAAATTCTTTTAGTGTTTTTTTCCCACCATGCAATTTTTTCCCTATTGTTGTGTTCAGTTTTGTATAGTTGCTGCTTTGTGTCACTAGATGGTGCTTCCTAAAAGTGAGACTTGTTGTAACTCAGATTGAGTGTACAGGAAGACGCAGACTGACTGATTTGTGTTTAAAACAGCAGTTATTCCTACTTCTGCCTGTTCATTATATGCACCAACACTACACCCATCACGCTCCTAGTAGTAACCCTTTTCCTTTTCCACTCTGTCGTGGTACGTTTGAGAGTTGATGTCGAACAGGCAGGGATGCTCTGCCCACAACTCCACCATTCGCTCCTCTTTTTCCACGGTCCACTTTCTCCGTCGTTCCTTCATTGTTATTTTTCATGACTGCCGGGTTTCCTGTTTCTGCTTTTGTCAGTGCTCATCTATTGGTTGTTGATTGTGTTACGTCACTGCGACTTGCGATGATATCAAACGTGTTTGATATTGTCGCAAACTCAAGACTAGAAAAAGACTGATGTGAAACAGCGCAGATTATCTCACACTAAACGATCGAGAAAACGGGAGCGCGCTGTGACTCCGGTAAAACGCCGAGATTTACTAAAGATTTTCAGTTTTTAGTCTGAGACTGTGAAAATCGTTAGGTGTAAGCCCAGCATAAATTATGATCATTTTATTTTTCCTTTGAATGTGAGAATCAGGTGCTAAACAATTTTAAAAATGTGATGCTATTTAAAAAGTGTTTCATATAAAATTAATAACCTAAACTGTTTTATTTAATCCTTTTTTTTTTATCAATACTGCCACTTGAAATTGCTTACAGTAAAATACGGGACTGGGTTTTCCAAAAAAACTTGAAAAGAGGAGTTATATTCAAATCAAGTAAGAACAGTAGCTCTACGGTCAATTTAGATTTATTACACCACAAACTAAAGCTTGTCCTGGTTTATGTTGTTAATTACAAGTGTGGCAATTTTTCTTAGAGAAAAGTCAAGTTTCTCTCTCCCCTCGATCTCTAAAAGCTTTCCAAGAATCACAGACACATATAGTCGTAAAATTGCATTCGCAGTAACTGTGATTAAATGTTCAGTGTTCGTGACAACTTTTTAGATCCAGTGATTTGTATATGGTTGACCAATTTCATTTTGTCTCACTCAGTGTAGCCAAAAAGGATAGTTTAAAAAAAACCCTAAATCAAACCATATGCTCAATCCTTGAGAGACGAACAAAACTTCAGACACTGTAATCTCACCCCTACAGCTAAATATCTTGTCCCTTTTCTATTCTCGCTCATATTTGTATTCTCCAGAGTATCATTATAGTTGCAGGTAATAACCTCCTCAGTGTGCATAACAAGCACCAAGGGACCAAACCCTGGGGGCATATACAGCAGAATGGCTGAGTCAATCAAATGAAAGCTATGAAATTATATGTGAATCACTGTTTAAATCCACTTCATAAAAATGAATCAGGAGAAGCATCTAAATGGAGGGTGATAAAGATGGATTTCACAGCCCTGAAGCAAAAATGCAAATAAAAAGGGCACTAAATATACACTCAAATCTCTAGGTTTTTTTTTTTCCAGAAATAAATCATAGTCCTAACAAAAGAGTTGGACCTGTGGAAACAGATCTGAAAATGGGAAAGCATTTACTCAAATCTGCACCATATTCAAAAATCAAAGACCTATTTAGAAACCCAAACTTTGACCAAAGCATGTTTCCTGGATAAAATGAAAGAGCATCAACAAAGCCTACTTTCATTTTACTCCCATGAAAAGGGAGGAGGCAAATGACACAGAGTTTGGACCCTCATTTAGACCACCTGGCTTTGTTTAACTTGGATTAGTTGCAGAACTTACAATTGGTGATACCCACAGAAACAAGAATAATCAGAAACTCCAAGAAGCAGAACATTAACAAAGCAACTTTTCTAACAAACAACTACTTCAGTAAGGAAAGCCAGACGATACGGTAACAGAAAAGTATTTATCAAAGATCATCATCATCATCATTTTTAAGTTTTGTTGCATGGCAACTTGGTTTTATTATTTGTTTTAAGTTTTGTTTCTCCCCCACACTCACCAGGACTTAGGCTCTCCAAAGTGCAGGTAGTTGATGCTGTACAGATCCATATCTTCAGTGTGCCAGGAGAAGGTGGTCTTCCACATGCCAAAGTATAGATATGGAGTGTTTACCCCTTGGATGGATACACCACAGTCCTCCTCGATTACATCCAAGATAGAGTTCAGGTGGCCGATATTCCACTCCTCCACATCCTGTGACATTAATGTCATCATTTAGAAAGCTTCCCACTATTCCATCATTACTAGATCACCGAACAGTTACCACTATTGATTCTCCTGATGACAGAGCCATGATAAAACTGAACTAGTAAAGAATCAACTCAAACTTGACAGAACTGATCATATAAGGATTGAATAACAAAAGGCAGAAATAACCGTGCGTATGTTAACAAAGGAACATTAGGAACAAAAGCCTTTCACCTCATCATAAAGGCTGCCACTGACATCAGCACCATAAATTGGAGAGACAAAGGTGAGATTTTTCCAATATTTCCTCTCAAGATCTTCATAATTCAGGTAGCGAGGTGTACAGTACCTGCAGGGAAGAGAGATGTTACATTTAATATTGCAAAATCAATGTCTCTTATTCTTTTGAACCACTAAAAGAAAACTGAATTACCCACATACACTGTAAAGAAGATAGTGAGCAGAATATGATCTGTGTATGAACATAAAACTTTGTAAACACAAGTCCTTTACACCCTCTAATAAAACCAGGAGCACAATAAAAGCAATTCAGTCATTTTATTATACGCACATATCACTGTTAGCCAATCGCCTGAACTCCTGCACACTAAGAGGCTTCTTCTGGATGTTGTATTGAGTGAAGAGCCCTGACTGGCCAGCCACCATCTGCTGTATGGGAGCGTCAATCATCAGATCATCTATGTCATCGTAGGTACGACGGGGCTTCCAGCCTTTAGGAGGAATCACCTTTGAAACAAAAACACGAGGAAGAACAGCTAGTCAACATAAAACAGTTAGAGGTCCCCTTTTCTTTGTTGATATATTACTTGAACTGTGGTGTCATGAAAAATCAAAGGCATGGTGTCAGAAACACCTTCCCAGATTCATCAAATGAGCCTTAACAAGTATATTTTAATTTCTTCCAACTTGAGATTTCTCACCTTAGCTAGGCCTGCCCGATGTGCCCCCTGAGACTCCATGTAAACCAGGTATTGGTTGAAGTCCTTAAACTCCTCCATAGTTGGCCTGAACGTCATGATCTTGCAGGTGGGGTTTGCAGGGGTACAGGCCTCTGCTCCCGCCATCCTGCCACCTCACCAGATCAAGCCTGTTGAATAAGAAAAGCACTTTTTACAGGTTGCATTTATAATTAATAATGGTGACAAATAATGATTCTGGGAGAAAATACATTTTAGTGGTAAATAAATCATTACTTTTGCTTTTCTCAAAGGATGAACAACGAGCAAGAATTAGCTAACCTTCTAGACTGAAAATAGTAAATGACAATCCTTTGTTTCAAAACATTAATTGATTTTAATGTTTTTTGTAAAATAGTACATATTTTTTATTTGAATTCTCAATATGCCTCTTGTGGTGAGTGTGGCTAATTGTTGTAAACATCAATACTACCTATTACACTGTTTTCAAATGTTGAAACGTCTCAGTTCATCATCAAAAGTAAACAAACAAATAAACAAATAAACAAACAAATAAATAAATAAATAAATAAATAAATAAATAAATAAATAAATAAAGTGACTCAAATTATTATGCTGCATTTCACAGCTGAATAAATGTTCATAACAAGAGGAGTCCAGCATATTTCTACCTGTTGCAGCAATCATGTATTAAATTATGCCAACGTTATAAATTTGTTGAAGTTAATTTATTCAAAGTTAATTACTCATTATTTCATCAGTTACTCTTTATCGTTCAACAACAAACTTCTTGTCTTCCTAGCTTATTTCAATGTGTGTGTGGTGTAAAAGAGGGGAGGCAGACGGTTTGTGTGTAGCGCGCAACTTTGCCACTAGATGGAGTGAGAGATTCAACCAACGTCGATTTGATCCTTTGATCCTTTCTGATGCCAACAACCCTTTTCAGATTTTGTCCCATCCACCCATCCCACTCCCAACTCTGACTTAACAGAGCACCCAGACAAAGGATCACGCAGTCCCATAGGATGCTCTTACGATTTCCAACTTTGCACCCTATAACGCTGCAAACCGCAATACGATGGCGTGTGACTCGATTATGTAACAGACATATGCAGTTTACACGACATCTTGAAACAAAGATTAGCAACACGGATTATTCATCACTATTTATTAAAGCTTTACCCTCTATTCCTTTAATAAAAAGTAGATCAATGCGCGGATAGCTTTCATCGTGTGTGCTGGGCCCTGCTATTCATAAGGATACCTGCTACAACCACTTGCGGCAAACAAATCTCAGCTAAATTGCAATTCCGTTTTCATCTGTTCACAAGCGCCGTAGTTCTGCTGATCTTTGTTGTCTACTAAGCCAGCTAACTAGCCAGTGTTTTATTATGATGAAAAGTGTTGACTGAACACAGCGCAGTTTGCTAGCCCAGACGACTTATATTTCAATACTGAGACAATATTCGCATTATAAACTATTTTTTATGGGTTTATTGTGTGTATGAGCCCGACTCGTGCTAACTTCAGGGATAACTTTGTTATTATTCGAGGGAAAGCATCAGTAAAACACTAACCTAGCGGTGCTACAGGCTAGCTAACTTCTAAAGCACAAGTCAATGGGATTTAAATGTCCCTCGCAAGGTGGCTTCAGACAGGGCCGTGGCTAGCTTTACACTCGGTGACTTTCTGAGGCAAAAATAGTCTGGTGTCTGTTTAACGTGCACAATCATTGCACATGTAGCACGAGTATAACAAAATACAAATAATTAATTACAAAACACAGCGCAAGACCAACTGACATATAACCGCCTGCCAACTTCTTTGGTTGGTGAGGCTAACTGTTAGCTGTTATTAGCTTGGCTAACTTTGCACAGGACGAACGAAATGCATACTGCTTTCTGGTAATTTAGTAACTATTGTGGCCTGCTATGCTACCATTCACAAATTTCACTTTATCACATCATTTTATTCGCAAAAGGTAAAAAGTATTTTACCTTGATTAAAAAAAGAGTTGGTGCTGTTGTTTATCCCCTTCCTTGTTCGTCCAGCTGATTCACATGACAGCTGCTCAGGCTGCTGCTGCCCCGTGCCTTGTAGAAAAGAGCAGGCGTTCCAGACCGGTGTCAACGTGCTAGCAGGCACGAGCGTGGTGGGGTTATCCATGTACTGTGAGATCTACGAATCCGTAAAGGCGATGATTACATGGAACGCAATCTTTTTGGGTGGATTTAGAGAAACTTGTCAGCTCCATGTATGGTACTTCAAGCATTTTTATTGTTTAAAAAATATATTAAAAATACGTTTGTTTTAACTTATGCACAAACTTACGTTTGATATTCTTCTAGCTAAGCACCAGACACCAGAGAAAACAATTGATATTTTAATTATGTAAATAACGTGTAACCAGATGCACTGCGTCACGTGATCTTCTGACTTATGTGCTTCAGAGATTTGAGCATTTTTCCTATTATTTTCCTGTTATTATTATAAATTTATTATATTGTTTCGATTGAACACGAATCCAGAATCTAAAGTTTTCCCTAACTTTAATAACTTCACAGTTCACAATAAAAAAGCAATAGCGCGTTACGTTGGGAATAGCTGAGCGGAAATTAATTCCACTCAGAGAGAAATAATCAAAGGAAACGCAGAAGTATAATGGGAGGCAATGCAAAATTACTGCAAGGGAATTCAGAAGCAATCTTGGGTGTAACTGCTGTTTGTTTGTTATATTTTTTTCAAATATACGGAAATGGATAATACATGTTAAGAATCTATAACATTTTCTGGTTGTTTATTTCTTATTCATCTCTAAAATATGAAGAATAATAAACATATTTGTTAAATACACCCTTCCACTTCTTTTCAATTTTTTTTTTAACGTATCTAATTCGTTTTTTCCTTAGTTATTTATTTTAAGCACAAAATATGTGCTTGCATCCCATCAGTATTCCTTCTGTATTCGAGCTTCGGTTCTTGATTGACCAAAATTTCCCCCTCTTTCTTTCGTCACTGTTCTGACAAACTGTTCATCACATGATTGTACGATTGTAAAACAAAGAATCATCAAAAGTTATAAATGAGTCCTGGATGTACACCTGGAATTTATGTCACACGACTGCTCGAGAAAAGGATATACCCTTTACTGATGCTGAACCATAACACTATAAAGAATACATCTCTTTATACAGTCTATGTGCTGAACTTATAGTAATCCGAGGCAAAATTGTTTCTTAAACAATTTGCACTGACCTCTCCATACTGGCATCACATTTGTATTATTTCGGTCGTTAGACAGTTTTTATTATATGGATATAACATAACATCTTAAAAGTTTATTGGTAGCGTTAGCTGCCTAAAACTTTGGTATAAGAATGTGGAAATAAAAACGTTTGTTATTTTAGTGCCTCTGACGCTTGAAGTTATGAGGCATCTGCTGAGGAGTGGCACCAATACGTGCAGTGCTGTGTGGGAGTTGGGGATTTATTAAGAGAGCCGGTTCTTTTGGCTCAGCTCCCAAAAGAAGAGCTGACTCTTTCGGCTCCCAAACGGCTCATAATTAAGTATTATATGTAGCCTTATATTGTAGTCTAACCCGGCAAATGATTTGTGTATTTATAGACCCTTTTACATTTTTTTTTTAGTGATGACCCCCCCCCCCACAGCCAAAACCAGACTTTAGGCACACACATGGCCCGCCTACATCACTATGACGTGTCTGTTTACATGGAGCGCAGTCTCATCAGAGTCAGCACAATGAGAGTGAGAGAACAGGATCACAACTTTAGAAATTTTTTGGCTCATGTTAAGTTGTTTTGGTCCCACACAGCCCTCTAACACCCCCGTTATCACTTAAAATTATTATCGAGTGGAGAGGTTGCAGTGTGCTTGTGCATGAAGTGTAACGTGCCAAAGAGAGGAAGACACCTGTGCCTCAGCACCATATACTTTCAGTCACAAATGCCAAAGGAACTGGACTTTAGGGCTAGAGCATGCTTGGGCACGGTACAAATGGCCAGTGTGACCGCTCCTAGTGTTCGTTTGATCATATTTGATTTGCTTTTGGCTGCATTGCTGTCAATCAAAACAACAGTTCTGCTTTGAGTAGAGGTGAGAGCCGAGCAATGAAAGGAAGAAAGTTGGGAGCCGGCTCTCACTCGATAGGAGTCGGTTCTTCTGATTCACTACAAAGCATTGGCTCTTAGAGCCGCATCTTCTGAGCATGACACATCACTAGCATGCAGTGACACTTCGTGAACTGGGAGGGTCGCTGATGTCTGTCTGCAAACATGGCTGCCCAGGATGAACTCAGTAAGTTTTCTTTCTCCGTAATTTGTGATGGTTATCTGTTGAAATTTCGTTCCTATAACAGTGAGATATGTATCGAGCAACAGGCCTACTTTACTATAACGATGGTGGATTTTTTCTCGGTTAAGATATGATTTGATTTTGTTAAAAAGCTGGCAGAAATGATAGCTAGCTACTCTGCTAGCTAGAATGCTAACGTCAGAAGGCCGTTTGCCCAGTCATGGTCAAAATGTAACTACCACGCAGACTATTCATGTTTTTTAATGACCAAACTTTCAAGTTGCAGATTTACGCACGAATACTCAAGGATTTGTCACACAAGAGGTTACTGTCTGTGTGCAGCCAGTATTGTCCCAAAGATACGATATATAACGAGGATACTGTGTCAGCTAGCTGCTTGGTGAGCCATGCCGATATAAAGAAGGCGGGGTTGGGTGATGTCTGCACCAATATAGCAACTGACAGTACGAGATTGTTAGCCAAAATGAAATAACCTTAACGAGGGACTGTCTTGCAAGTTCCCTATGTGAGGCTAGTGGTATTTAGTCACTCTCGGTGAAGCTGAAGGTCGAACATACTGCTTCTGCCTTCACCCCAACAAAGAAATAATGTGTAACAATGAATTACTGCAGAAGTGGTACTTCAGGTGGTGATAAGTGTGTATGCTTAGGGTGTGGCGTATATCTAGAAGAAAATGAAAGATAAGCAGAGAATGAAAATGAAGAGCTGCTTAAAAAGTTAAATGTTTGTTTTTACAGATCAGCTGGAACGTGTTTTCCTCCGACTGGGCCATGCAGAAACAGATGATCAGCTACAGGATATTATTTCCAAGTTTCTCCCCCCTGTGCTCCTCAAACTCTCCAGTGTTCAGGAGGGTGTGAGAAAGAAAGTAAGAAGAGTTTTATTTCTCTCTCTGTGCCAAAAAGACTTACAATTGGCCTGGAGCTTGTGGGTCTAACAACTCCTCACAATGCTGTGTATCTTTACAGCCTCAGGTTTCAGAACCTGCTTCTTTAAACTTCTGTATTTAGCTTTTAATAAACCCACAGACTTCATTGACTGTAGTGTTTTACTTTATACATCAATGAAATAACAGAACAACTGTCTGTGACTACTCTCTGAAAGGTAATGGAGTTGTTGGTCCACCTCAACAAGAGGATTAAGAGCCGACCCAAAATTCAGCTCCCAGTAGAAACTTTGCTGGTGCAGTACCAGGATCCTGCTGCTGCCTCTTTTGTCACGGTAAGGTAATCATGCAACATACTACGACTGTGATAAACACTGATAATATCAGAACATAAAGACAGCATCTTCAATATGTCACTAGCAAGGTTCTGAATGGGGCTGTCGGCAGTAACACATTGATAGTGATTGGATAAGGGTCCCTGCTTTTGCTGCCACTGTGATGGAAAATAATGGCAATACACTTTTAAATGACACACTTCACTTTAAAAAAAATCCTGGACGGCAAGTCAAAGGTCATATGCGCTTTGTGTCAAGTAGAATTTAAATAACACTGAAGTACTATAAGTCTGAGCAGCCAGTTAAGCCATGCACACAGGGGCAGCTAACAAGACCGATGTCAGCAGGCAACTACATCACAAAAGATGGCATGTCACATTCATGGGGTTGGAATGTGTGTTAGAATTTGTGGAATATTTGTCTGTGTTCACCAGAATTTCACAATCATTTACATCAAAATGGGTTACCCACGTCTGGAAGTAGGAAAACAGTGCGAGTTGGCCCCCACCCTTCTCACTGCCATGGAAGGCAAGCCACAGCCTCAGCAGGACAGGTGAGGAGAGACACATTAATACACCTTAAGATTCAAATTTTATTTGCTTTTACCCTCAAGTTAGGGTTAAAACAATGCTAGATTAGAAGGATTATTTAATTCAGAATGACCTTAATTCTTCCTACTTTAACAGTGTTTAACTGCCCTCCTCTGTCTCCTCTCATAGCCTAATGCACCTGCTGATCCCAACTCTTTACCATATGAAGTATCCTGCTGACACCTCTAAAGTTGCCTGTCCATTTAACTTGACTGAGAGGCCAAAGACTGTGCAGCTGCTGCTGGAGTTCATGTTAGATGTTTTACTAATGCCTTATGGGTGAGTTACTTCTTTGGTTATCCCGTGATTGTGTAAATGTTTTTGCATAAAGTTCTTAGCTCTTCCTTTGGACATATGTCAGCATTGAAACAGTAATGCTTTCACTTTGCCTTCTTCAGGTTTGTGCTAAATGAATCCCCAACTCGCCCTGCTCCCTCCTCCTCTCAGGGAGGTTCAGCTGATGGGGCAATGGGGGCAGGGGGCCAGGGTCTCCCCCAGCCACCCCCAGGGATGAGCGTCTATGCTGCCAAGAGGGTGATTGGAGAGGCCCAGTGGAGTGCTGAGCAGTTAGAGCAGGTAAAATAGCAGAATATGGAGTAAGGGTTTAGGGTCCATGTCTTCCAGCTTCTACTTCTTGGACGGAACTGGTCTCTCACCTCAATACAGAAACTTTTTTTTCTTCTATATTTCATTATTTGGGTTTGGTTTTCACAGTGCAAGCTGGGCATAGTGAAGTTCATAGAGGCCAGGCAGGTCCCAGAGGTGGAGACAGTGGTGCACCTGGTGGTGGCATCAAGTGACACAAGACACAGTGTAGCCACAGCTGCAGATCTGGAGCTGAGGAGCAAACAGAGGTGTGTAGAGCAGTTATCTTACTTGGTTTAAATTTGCATTGTAGATTATTGTCCACTCAGTAAATTGGTTTGTAGCTCTGTTAACTATGCAGTCAATCCACACATTATTTCCTACACTAGTTGAGGTCTGATGTCTTCTTTTTTCTTTATCATCTTTCAGCATCATCGACTGGAACAATCCTCAGATCATCAATAAGATGTACAAGGTGTACCTTGGGGATGTTCCTCTGAAAACAAAGGTTTCTATACTCATTATTTATTTCAAATAGCGGGTTTCTGTTTTTAAATCTTAAGAAAGTGATGCTCATACTGTTTCATGTGCATACAGGGGAGCAACATGAAGCAAGAGCTGAAGCACGAGCCTGTCAGCACTAGAGTCAAACTAAAAATCCTGCCACATCTTCTGCGGTCACGCCTCGCTGCTGAATGCTTTCCAGCCAACATCCAGGTAATGTGTTTTCGGTGCATGTAGGTCAAATATTGAAAGCTCAGTTTTACAAAAAAAAACATATCTGACAGTAGATGTTGTGACAGGCTAGATCATTTTTAAGGTAATGCTGAGCTTATGGTAGTGTAATTACTTTATACTTCTTCACAGGTTGTATATGACGGTCTGTTTGGTGCCAGCACCAACAATAAGCTGCTGTCCCTTACGTTGCAGTTTGTCCATCACATCTGCATGGTGTAAGAACAGAATGCTTTACCCCCCTTTTTTATGATACATCCAGTCAGGGTGTTTTTGTGCATTCAAATGAAATGTATGCTGCTTTGTTTTTCAGGTGTCCTGATTCAAACAAACCTTTAGGACTAATGCTCCTCAATGGTCTCACAAAGCTCATCAATGAATACAAAGAGGTAACACCACTGATGTGACGCTTTTTAAACTGCAGTATTATATATTTCATTTAGACTTTAAACTACCCAACAACATTTGTCATTCCAGGATCCTAAATTACTCTGTGTTGCTTACTCTGCTGTGGGAAAACTGTCAAGGTATAAATATTTTTATAATTCTCTTTTTTCTACTTTCAACATATCAAGGTTTCTTTCTTTTTTTCTTTTCTTTAATTCATTTATTTTTTGGAATAATGAATTGATACCAGTCTATATCCCCTCCTCTAGCCGCATGCCTCAGCTGTTCACAAAGGATATAGCACTTGTGCAGCAGTTCTTTGAGTCCATGTGCAAAGTAGGTGAAAGATCTTTAAAAATCTGTGACATTAAATGCAGAACAACTTTAGGAGCAAACCATGATAGAGTCAAAACAAAATCAGCAATGATGGTTCATTGAATAATATTCCGAAGCTGTTCTTCTGTAGTGAGCAAAGAGGTAACTCGGGGGTTGAAAATGTCACAAATCTTCTTCAGGAGGAGCCAGATGTCCGCCTTGCCATCCAGGAGGCTTTGTCCATGATGGTTGGAGCTTATGCCAACCTGCAGGGGGCACTGCTGAACCTGATGGAGGCTCTGGTGGCTGCCTACATTGTAAAGGTGAGTGTACACAGGCAGCGTCTATATTTGATTTAAAAGGAACAAACATACCTGTTGTCTATTTTACCCACCTGACTTGAGGCAAAGTGATCATTCTTGATTGGTCTGTCTTTTGGTAGCCAGAGGTTCAAGTTCGTCAGGTGGCCATGAAGTTTGCCAGCACAGTGTTTGCTCCTGATCATGTGCCATCAAGATACCTGCTGCTTCTGGCAGCCGGAGACCCGTAAGTCCCAAAACGCAGCTGATTAAACAATACTGAACTCAAATACAAATAGATCAGATCAAAAGATGAACAAGTTACCGCTCTGATTAATGTAGATACTGAAATAAGCTACTATTGTGTGTTCTAGGAGAGAGGAGGTGTCTGGGGAGGCTCAGAGGGTGCTGAGAGCTTTACCAACCAAGAGTGCAGAGAAGGAGGGGCCAAAGCGAATGCCCTCCTTTCCTGATATGGTGGCTTATGTCCAGGAGAAGGTGAGGCTCTGGAAGCTTACAGCTACATCACATGGATATTTCTGCTTTGAAACATTTTGAACCTTGTTTGTTTTATCATGTAATTTCCAGGCAGCTCAGAGGATCAAGACTCCAGCTAAATATATTGTTGGAACCTCCACTATTCCTTTCAACCCATCTGCATTTGCAGAGGTAGATGTCAAATAGTGTCTGCAGCAAACAAACTTTCTCCCCTGGATTAAAGAAAAAGAATTTGAAAACTATTTTCTTTTGTTCTCTCAGATCGTGCTCTACCTGCGGATGTGTTTGGCTCACAGTGCAGGAGCCACACCCATGTCCGTGCGCCTTGCAGACATGCAGGATGATGCACCAGCCATTGGACGCTACATCCAAACCCTTCTGTCCTCTGATCAGCCTGCGGTGTCAAAGGGCTCTGAGGCTAATCCTGTGCATGCTTACATGGATCTGTTGCAGCAGCTGCTGTCCGCTGTAGGGGGTGAGTGAAGCAAAACTGCTTTATCCTCAGTGTGAATTAAACCTCTGGAACAAGTTCACTCGCAATTGTTGCTGGCTCAAAGTTCCACCATTACTACGTCTTTCACTGAACTGGAAACATAATATTGGTGTCCCAGCGTAAAACAAAAACCGCACTGTTCCACCTCACCAGCTCTGAAGCCACAATTTGTCATCACCTCATTCCACTCCTGTTACTATCTCTGACGGAGTAGTGCCAGGGAATGTAAAAAGCTTTGGTTTTATCAAATTTATTATAAGAAATCAAGTGAGTTGTAATGCTTTTACATTCTTCAAATAGGAGTGGTAATGCACTTCAATATAAGATAATTTTGGTCTTTCAACAGGAATTCCAGTGATGTACTGTCTCCTAGAAGTGGTCTCTGTGTGTCCAGAAAAACTGGCTCCAAGATTTATTGAAAAAATTGACTGGATTAAAGTGAGTATTCTTGTTTTATCCATGTGGTCATTTTATATCTAGGTTGGAGACAAGTCGACACTCATATGAAGTTTCCTCTATTGATAGCGGAGAAAATATCAGTCATATTACAAAGCTATGTGCCCACTTTATATTCCACAACTATGAATGCATTCAGCTGTTATTACAGATGTTTCTTTCTACAGAGTCTGATGAACACAAATAAGGAGGACATGCGGGAGCTCGCAGCACAGCTGTATGCTTTGGTGGTTTCCACCATGACCGGCAATGAGCTGCAGATGGCAGTGCAGAACTTGGTCAAAATCACAAAAGACAACCATGTATGCCCCTTTTTCTCTAGAGATTGTTTTTAAATATCGTTTTTACTAATGGGTGATTCAGTATCTCAAGTTAATTGGTTTTTGTTGAACTATAGAGTCCTGAAACTCAGCATGGTGCCATCTTGGCTCTGGGCTACATGGTGGGAAGGTACATGAGCAGGAGGAAAGCAGTCACCCCGAGTGACTCTGTTCACAACAGCATCACCCCCCAAGAAGACGAGGAACTTGTTGCAATGGCCACCAAGACAATTGGTATGTAATTATTTTCAGCAGTTTTTTGTAGTTTTGTACGCCTTACTAGCCAACCGTTGTATCTTTCAATGTGGGTTTTGTTTCCTTCTTGTGAGAAAACCTTTTTATTGTTTAAAACTTACTTTGAGTTAATCTCACTACATCGGCTCATCTTTCTTTCTTTGTATTACCACTCAGGTTCCTTCCTGGACAGCAGCACTGCTCTGTTAGCCATAGCAGCGTGCACAGCTCTGGGAGAAATTGGGCGTAATGGCCCCTTGCTGATTCCTGCAGAAGGCGAGGGCTTCACCAAACTGTCGACTGTAGAAAACCTGCTGACTCGGATCCCCTCTGGCAAAGAGAGCACAAAGGTAAGACAAATGGAAATATTTACTGTCTAATTTTCTGTTATGTACAAACCACTTTTAAACTCTTTGCACACTGTATTTTTTTTCTGATCTGCAGCCTGACAACTTTGGATTCATATCATCTTTATCTGAACAATCTTGGTTGTATTTGTTCGTGTTTATGTTCAGATGAAGGAAAGATCAATTCAGACTTTGGGTTACCTGCCTGTGGGAGATGGAGACTTCCCTCACCAGAAGAAGTTGCTGCAGGGTCTGATGGACTTTGTAGAGGTATGAAAGAGGGTCTGAATATCAGTAGCTTTGGGGGTATTTCAGTGACAGTGCTATCGAGAAACGATAGATTACTTAGGCACAAGCAGTCCATTGCTGAAGTCAAAACTTATCTCCTTAATTCAAAAATACAAACTTTTTAACTGTATTATGTTCTTATGTATATGATAAGGCGTGGGTGTTAAACTTTTAAGTTAAGCAGAAGTGTGCAGCTGTCACAGATACGACTGAATAATGCCTTTTAATTTACATTGTCTGCCTGTGTAGCTTTCAGAAGGCTCTGAGGCTGTATGTGTATATTTATTTTGTTTTTGCTTTTAATCTGTTACAAAGGCTAAGCAGGTGGAGCTGCAGTTTACGGTTGGAGAATCTATAACCAGCGCTGCAGTAGGCACTAGTTCTGGAGCTGCCAGAGATCCATGGACCTGCACAGAGGACCAGTACACCCCGCCGCATAGTAAGAACAGTTGACTATAGTTATTAAATTTCACTTAAAATAGTCGTGTAAAGGTTCTACACTGATTAGTTGAACAGACCTGCTTTTTAATTAGTAATTGATTCTGTAATTCCTTGAACTATTCACATACTTAAGTTTGTTTAACAGCCTTTTGCCCTCGACTTCATATCTTCAACCAACATTACTGAGTGTTCTTTGACTGAGCAATTTAATCTACATCTACAGACATCAAAAACAATGATGTGGTTCCGTGGGTCCTTGACTGCATCCTGTCCAAGTATATACCCAGCCAGAACCCTCATGCCCGACAGGCAGCCTGCATATGGCTGCTTTCCCTGGTCAAGAAGCTCAGCCAACACAAGGAAATCACAGTGAGTGTATTATGTGCCTTTAAATGCATACCACCTGAAACATGAGATGGAACGTTTACAAGATTCACTTAGACATTGGACCAGTAGACATCAGTATTGTAAGGTTTTCTTTTGCCAAATCCCTTTTTTTTTGTGATACAACTCATTTTATCTGTGCTCCTTCACTTCAACAGTCCCATTTGAAGGAGATTCAGATTGCCTTCATCTCCGTTCTCTCCGATACTGATGGTAAGAGGAGTTCTTTACCAGCCACTGCTTTTCGAATTTACGAGTGAAACTTAACAAAACAAACAGCCTCCCTTTTTCTTGACCCGTCTTAATCCTTTATCCATCCATCTTTTCCTTCGTTCATTTAGAGTTGAGTCAGGATGTAGCCTCCAAAGGTCTGGGTCTTGTCTATGAGATGGGAGGAGAAGGCGACCAGCAGAAACTTGTGTCCACACTAGTGGAGACATTAATGACAGGGAAACGGTGAGTGGATGGTTTCTCGTAAAAGAGGGAAAATAAAACTGCAATGAGAACTTTTGGTTTTTGTTGAGAAGAATGATTGAACTCTTATTTTTTATATGTGAAACAGAGTCAAACATGCAGTTTCAGAAGATACTGAGGTGTTCCAAGGAGAAGGTTTGGGAAAAACACCTGATGGGTAAGTCATATGTCAGCACTACTGGATAATCCTTTTGCAATTTATGCAAAGAAAAAAAATGCTTCAAGTTTGTATTTATTGTTGAATCTCTCCAACCTTGATGGTCCCATGCAGTCACAGTCTGACCACATACAAGGAACTCTGCTCTTTGGCCAGCGACTTGAACCAACCAGACCTTGTGTACAAATTCATGAACCTGGCCAATCATCATGCCATGTGGAACTCACGCAAGGTATCAGACCTTCATCTGCTCATTTTCTGGGTATGTCTTGCACGTCCCTTCACCTGAATCCCTCCTTCATTTTAGGGCGCAGCTTTTGGTTTCCACATGATCGCAGCCAAAGCCGGGGAGCAGCTGACTCCATTCCTGCCACAACTCGTGCCACGTCTGTACCGCTACCAGTTTGATCCCAACCTGAGCATACGTCAGGCCATGACCAGCATATGGGACGCCTTGGTCACTGACAAAACCCTGGTAGAAGTTTAGACCAACACATTAATGCACAAAAAAGAATTGTTTATGGTTATTTTTAAGGGCATGTAGACACAGGCTAACGTCATGTGTGATGTGTTTGTGTTTGATGTGTTTTAGGTTGATAAGTATCTTAAGGAGATACTGCAGGATGTCATTTCAAACTTGACCAGTAACGCATGGAGAGTGCGTGAGTCCAGGTAATACCCACAGCTCATTCACCAAAAATTCATCTATTAAAAATGAAGCGTATTTAGACTTTTATTCTTTTGGTGTCAGTTCTCTGTAAAAGTCCGAGCCATCATAACATCAGAAGTGTTCTCAGTTTGGTAAACATTATGAGCTTTTAGTTTTGTGAATGTCTAATATCACCGAGACATCAATGAGTTGTAACTGGAAAACATTGTTACCTCAAGACTTAAACTGTAATATGATTCTCTTAAGCTGCCTGGCTCTAAATGATCTGATTCGCGGTCGCCAGGCTGATGACCTCATTGATCACCTGGCAGAAATTTGGGAGACGCTCTTCAGAGTCCTTGATGACATTAAGGTAAGCAGGAAATAACTGAGCAATGTACTTGTAAGAAAATTTTGCAGGTACTCAGTTTATTGTAATGTAATCCAACTGTTTTTTTTTGTTTTTTTTTTTGTGTGTGTCAGGAATCAGTTCGAAAAGCTGCAGACTTAACGCTGAAGACGCTCAGTAAGGTGAGGTTATGTCACATATTTCCCTGGTTGTGTTTCTCTTTAAATTGTTACATGCTATTGTTTACATCCAGGTGTCTGTTTCCTTCTCTCTATCCAGGTTTGTACTCGTATGTGTGAGTCTTCTGGCTCTGCAGCTCAGAGAACTGTGGCGGTACTGCTGCCAACCCTGCTTGAGAAAGGCATCGTTAGCAGCGTTGCAGAGGTCCGCTCACTAAGGTAACTTACCTGTCTGACAGACGGATCTTTTAGTTGATTCTCTGATTCATCTGTTTATATTTTGAGTCATTAAACCCTTTTTTTTAAAACCGGTGAGAAATATACTTCTGCACTTCTCTGTTGTGATGATGTTCAGCAGTATTGATTTTGCTTTTAGTTTGTCTTTTAGAGACTTTGTTACACTTTTTTTCCCTCTGTTGTGGATATAAAAGTAGTAGCCTTTGGGTATTGATGCAAAAAAGGGTTCTAGAATTTCTCATCCCATTACAGCTCAACAACTTTTTTTTCATAAGGGTTACGATATATGTAAAATTTGTCTCAGAGAAGTGTGTTTATCTTTGAAAAAATATGACATGTTTGGGCGAGGACAAGGACCTCAGGTAAAAGATAAAAAATGAGAGTTGAGCTGAGCATTCTTGACATCCCCTTTATTACCCTAAACAGTCTTTTTTTCTTCCTTTCCAGCATCCAGACCTTGGTGAAGATCAGTAAGACAGCTGGTGCCAGATTAAAGCCTCATGCTTCCCGTTTGATCCCAGCACTTTTGGAGGCTCTCAGCACTCTGGAGCCTCAGGTCCTCAACTACCTCAGTCTCAGAGCCACTGAGCAAGAAAAGGTAACTTCCTCCTCACCTGCGTTTAACCAAAGCCTCTTTTTTTAATGTAGATTAAGCTTCACTGCATCACGAGTTATCATTTATCATTTTCTGCTAGAGTGCCATGGATGCTGCAAGGCTGAGTGCTGCCAAGTCCTCTCCGATGATGGAGACTATAAATATGGTAATGCAAAAAACACCATTATTTCTATTTTAAGTGTTAGTTTCTTTGATCATGTGAGGTATTAGATCATTTTTCCCAAAGAGAAAAAAGAAAAGGTTTCAAGTTTAAATAATTGAATGAAAAGCTCATGAGATCTAAATTGTAAATGTATGTCCTGTGCTGTTTTCAGTGTCTGCAGCACCTTGATGTTTCTGTGCTTGGGGAGTTGGTTCCTCGACTCTGTGAGCTGCTCAAGAGTGGACTAGGTTTGGGCACAAAGGTAGACACACCCCTGTACTGTCATCCTTATGTCTTGGTTTGGCTGTATGAATATTGTTTGAATGTATTTTTTATTCTTAAGTGTTGATCTTGTTATATGTGAAATAAATCAGCTGTCTTGTGTCTTTTTTTATCATCTTAGGGTGGCTGTGCCAGTGTTATTGTTTCACTTACGGTGCAGTGCCCCCAAGACCTTACCCAATACTCAGGTAATACAGAAACACTCGTCCGTCCCTCTGTGAAATGCTTTTTTGTGTATAAATTCACTGATAAAAAAATGATGTTTTTGTGTTTCCAGGTAAACTGATGAGTGCCCTGCTCAATGGCATCCATGACAGAAGCAGTGTAGTACAGAAACAATTCGCTTTCGCTTTGGGACACTTAGTCAGGGTAAGCAGTTTCTTTTTAACAATCCTTTGACATGAATGATATTGCAGTTTGTTTTTATTGACTCAGTAAACATGGGTTGCTTCTGTCTTGCTTGTTATCCGCTCAGACAGCAAAAGACAGCAGTGTAGAGAAGCTACTACTGAAACTTAACGGCTGGTACCTGGAGAAAGAAGGTAAGACCGCACAAACATTTTCTTTAAGTACTTCACTGATGTACAGAAATAGAACAAATAATAACTTCTGGGCTGCACTCTCCTGTTCACTCTATATTCTTTTTTACATCCAGAGCCAGTGTACAAGTCGTCGTGTGCGTTGACTCTCCACGCCATCAGTCATTACAGTCCTGATGTCCTGAAAAGCCACGCAGGAGTTGCTCTTCCACTGGCCTTCCTTGGTATGCATCAAGCACCTGGTCCTGATGAAGAGAAGGGAGAGAGCCATGACGCCACACTGTTTGCAGAGGTGTGGCAGGAGAACGTCCCAGGTACGGAAGCTCATTGAGTCCAAGTCATGGATTGTATATATCAATGGATGATGAAACAACACAACAAAAGTGAAGCCAAAACATTTTTTGTTTCTTTTCAACTGTTCTTTGACACCAGGAAGCTTTGGAGGCATCAGACTGTACATGACAGAGCTGATTGAAATCACACAGAAGGCACTGCAGTCCCAGTCCTGGAAGATGAAGGCACAGGGTGCAGCGGCCATGGCAACAGTTGCCAAGGAACAGACAGGCTCATTGGTAGCACCACACCTTGGCATGGTACTAACAGCGTTGATTCAGGGGCTGTCTGGACGCACATGGGCCGGCAAGGTAACATCACAGAGAAGCAGAACAAAGAGATAAAAAAGATCAGTTTAGATGACATCGTCTTCTCTTTTCTTGTTGTTTAGGAAGAGCTGCTGAAGGCCATCGGTTCTGTTGTCTCCAAATGCATGTGAGCTGAACTTTTTCCTTTGACTTCCTGTTTTTTTTTTTTTTAAAGACAATATTTATTGACTGTCTTTTATAATCTATCGTCTTTCAGCAATGAGCTTCAGAAGCCATGCACAGGCCAACCCACCATCTCGGAGGTGCTGGAGGTGGTGCTGAAGGAGTGTCGTAAAGAGAGCCTTGTTTACAAAACGGCAGCTCTGCGCTGTGCAGGAGACGTGCTTCAAAGCAGCCAGGAGGACTGTTTCAGTAATATGGCTGAGATCCTTTTTCCTCTCATCAAAAAGGTATAACATATTCTCACTTATGATCTTAGAGCGTTAGTAGAAGGCATGACTTTTATTTCAAGAAGCTTTCACTCAGTCCATCTTCTTGTTTTCCATCAGAGCTGCCCAGAGAGTGGTGCCACATCACCAAGGTCACGGGAGGATGATGATGATGATAGAGACAGGAAGGAGAAGGAGCTGCAGACGGAGGCTGTGCTCTGTGCATTTGAGAGTCTCGGGAAGGCTTGGCCCAGAAACCGAGAGACTCAGGGTCAGTCACAGCAGAACAAACCACCGCTTTGAGGCTGTTATGTTGAACGTGCATTCCTAAAACTTCAAAATCCAGGGTTTTCTCAACACTCCTACCTCAGTCTTGTAAAGCAAGATTTATGTAGAGGATAGTTCGCTTTTTCTGTTATCTGGTTTTGGAGCTGACCATCATGCTTGATTCACTCATTCAGTCACTGCTCATGTGACAGATGAGTCAAGCTCCTTTGAACCTTGAACAATAACCCTGCCCTGTGTAATGGTTCTCATGTCCAGTACAAGCACACAGAATTAGATCCAAGATGTTGAGATGTGCAAGTCATTGTTAACAGTAATGTTTTCTGCTACTGGGATTGAATACTTGGTATTAATTCTAATAACAGGTTTTCTTTGACTCATTGTAGTCCCCCATTGTGTATTTTTACTTACAGATCTATTTATATTTTCTGTCTTATGGTCATATCATACCATACCATTACTTAATTTGTTGGTCTCATCTTAAGACACAAATACAACTTTCCCAACATTAATAATTGTGACACAGTGATGAGGATCAAGCTGCTGGAAAGCTAAGAGTTGCTCATTACAAAGTAATACTCTGACCCCTTCATGTCTCTGTAGCTCGTTTCCAGGTGGAGGTGTGCAGTCTGATGTGTGGGAAGCTAAAGCTGAGCACCTGGAAAGTCCAGCTTGCTGTTCTACAGTCTATGAAAGCGTACTTTCAGGGGTAAGCTCCCATCTAAGTTTAGTTTTTAGTTTTCTCCTTTGATTTCACCACATTTTTTGATAATTTTTGTTTGGAGAATATGGTTTATGTAAGCGTCATTTTCTCTTTAGGTTATTGCTGCTAGAGAAAGGCAGTGAAGACTGTGAAGCTTTGTCAAAGATCCTCACAGAGACCTGTGCTGCTCTCACATATCCTTTAGGTAAGAGCCTCACATTCTCAGCCGTCCGTGAATCACAGTCCAGTTCACTCGCATTTCATTAATATACTGGTGTCATTTTTCTTTCCAGAAAACAAAAGTTACTCATCTGTGAGGACAGAGGCCTTGTCAGTTGTGGATCTGATTGTAAAGAGAACTGGAGGTTTGTCTATTCTTTTGTTTGAGTCAGACTCTGGATTAAGATTAAGGAATGTTTTTTTTTGCCTGTTTGAATATGCAACATAATCTTATAGATGGTGGCATTCAGTCTGAACTTCTGTCAGGAGCTTCCTTTTATATAACAGTCAAAGTACATATGCTTTCTTATAGTAGGTCTACCTGTCTCTTAACAGCCCTCTTGTGCTGTCTGCAAGAATAATTTATAAGCTAGCTGCAGAGCTCAGGGGATGTGAATGCCTGACAGACCAACACTGCTCCAGACTGGAAGATTTTAACATGTTTTGGACATCCTGCCATGGATTTTTTAGAACATGTCATGGTGTCTTGACACTTGATCTTAACTCACCCATCACATTTGATGTTTTGAGTGGAATATTTGGACAAATCTTGAAGATAAATTTAATTGTACTGAGATTTATGAATTCTTTTCAGCTCCATGAACAGTAGCCCCTAATTATCAAGATGAATTTTTAGTTGTATATAGTGATGTATATGCACAATAGAGGCAGGATATTCACATCACTGAATTATTTTTATGTTTGATGTTAACAGAGAGCGAGCAGTGGGACTGTGTGTCTGTGAAGAGCCGGGAGCAGCTGCAGCGCTCCCTGTCAATGCTACAGTCAGACAGCAGACCTGACCTGAGGGATAAAGCCCAGGAGCTGCGCAGACACATCCAGAGCCAACCCTGAGCTCACTCAGACACACACACATGTGCACACACACACACACTTGCACAGCTCAACAAGACAGCTTGATACATGTTGTCAACACCACAAACTCAAACAGTTAAAGCATTTTTTTCACGTCTCACATAAATAAAAACTCCTCATCCTCTCCTGTCTGATGTTTCTGAGGCAGCGATCCATCTTTAACTCAGACCTTTATATAATTTCAATACTCATCCATGTAACATGTGAGCTCTGAAGCTGACTTCAGCGAATTGCTTCCCTGAAGCTGTCAGACCAATTTGTGTTTGTGGCTTACGATGCTTGACTTTGAAACCCAAGAAGGACTATAACAAAGTGTCAAGTTGTATTTGGTTCATTTGAATGGACAGTAAGATAATGATAATAAATACTATATAAACCAATGTGTTGGGTTTGTGGATGCTGTTTACCTATAACCCCAAAATGGGGACTTTAACTACTGTCGTGAGTTTTCCTACTCATTAAATGTCCAAAACAGCAGCAGGTTACTTACATTGGCTAACATGTTGACAAGTCATCTATTTGAAGTTGCACTATCCAGGGTGTGGACTCGGTGTGGTGAAGATGTGAGGCATTGATATATATCACTGTGTGTTCTGTAAACTGTTATTTCTCCTGTTTGCAGGGTGAATGAGCAAGATGACAGCCATTTTTTTGTGAAGTGATGATAGATGAAATAAAATCCTGCTGTTAATTTGAAAAGTGTTGCTATTGTTTGAATTTGTGTCAGATGAAATAAAAAAGCTTATTTCTAAAGGGCTTGAGAGGCTTCAGTTCAAAGTATGACCATATATTGATGAGACTCCAAAGTACTATTTGTGTGCAATTATAAAAGACACTTAAATTTTAGGCAGCATTAATGTCTTGGCTTTATTTGTACTTGCACCATCAAATACACAATTAATAGTTACATTAAATTATTCTATTTGGATTTTGTGCATCTCAGTATAGCGTTTACTGATCAGAGGGCTGAACAGAAACCTGAGTAACATGAACCAATGTGAAAATTGTTCCCTTTATGCTCTGAAGTAGTCCAATTTACAAGATAAAGGGGAGAATTTTAAGCAATAACCAAAAACGCACTGCAACTGTTGGGAAAAGCAGCTTTGGATGATAAGAATGTGACATTTGATCTGTAAAAGCTGTAAAAGCTGCAGCTGATCAGTGTTTTTATCAGTTTCTCATTGTGCTTAAAGCTGCCAGCTGGGGGCACTGACACCAACAAGTTATATTTACAATTTTCACACAAGTTTGCTTCAAGCAGTTTAAAAACATTTCCTGAAAAAACAACACAAAACACAAAGTCAAAATTTTACTTATTTTAATACTTATCAGCTTTATTTACTAAAATATATTGACCCATAAGCTGCAGTTAAAACGGAGCATTTTTTTTGCTAAAAGCAAAAGACAACAATAACCAAAGAAGACACAAGATGACGTCAGACAGTTTTAGAAAAGTTGAAATGTACAGATAGAAAGGTTAAAACGCACAAAGATTTGAAAACAAGCCCCACAGTAGAAAAAGATGAATATACACAATTGATCACAGAAGTTGAAATCACAACTTTCTGTCAACAGAAACAATATGAAAGAGAAAATATGCAGTGCAACAATTAGCCAATGAGCTATTCGTTCCTCTTGTCTTTCTGACGAGCCTTGTCATGGCCTTTCTTTGGAAGGTTGGCCTCACTCTGGCTGAGCGCAGTACGGGAAACTGTGGACATGCCGTCAACAAACTTGGTCTTGAACAGAACATTTGCATTGGTGAACATGCCGTCCTTCAGGGACACCACAACAAACTGTAGGAGAAATTAAAGACATGATGTGAGTGGATGTTTAAATCAGGTTTAATAATTTGATGTGTGTATGTCTATTCCTTATAAAACAAGATAGCTCACTCATCAACTTGTTTTCCGTTTAGGTAAGAGTTATTTTTTTAACGCACCTGGGAGTGTCGGAAATGCGAGCGCAGCATCTGTCCGATGTTCTGTGTATGAGACAGATCGAGGGCAGCATCCACCTCGTCTAAGATGTAGATAGGAGCAGGTTTGAAGAGCAGCATGGCCAATATGAGAGACAAGGCCACCAGAGATCTGAAAACACAAAGAGAGAGCTTGGTTAACTTTACAAAAGTCAATGAAGCTGACCGAAAAACCTGATTCTACTGATGTTACAGTGTTGAAGTCTACCTTTGCCCTCCACTGAGCTCAGTGAGGTTCTCCTTCCAGGTGTCGCCCAAAGCCACTTTGAACTCAAGGCCATCCAAGACACCACAGCCCTGTGGAGGAGCTAGCTTAGCTGTGGCTCCGGGCAGCAGGGTGGAGAAAATAGAGCCAAAGTCTTTGTTCACCTACAGAAAAAAAATCCAAAATGAGAAGAGTGAGCATTAACTAAAGGATAAAAGCAGGATTCAAAATCATGGGACAGGAGGTTTAATGGTAGGAACTGAGGGTTCAGAATTTGGGTAGTGTGACACTCATTTTCATTGATCAGTTTCATGATTCATCCTCGATTTGGATAATTTTGAAGCTGTTTTGAAGACTTAACAAGCAGGGGAAAAGGGTTATCGAAAGCAGTCCTCAACAAATTTGATACAAAAAGCATTAGGTCTCAGTTCACTTTGTTCGACTAACACAAATGTAGAAACAGAAAGTTTGTTCAAAGAGGGCAGACCTTCTGCCATGCCAAGTTCAGAGCCTCATTCTTCTTCTGGTCCAACTCCTCAATGGTCTGCAGGATTTTTGCCTTGTCGTTCTCCACAATCCTCTTTTTCTTCATGAGGTCATTGTACTAAAAGAGGGACAACGGCAGTGAGAGAGATGTGGACGCTCACAGCTTTAATTCCACTGACAACAGTCTTTCCGCCCTTACCCTCTCCTCTGCCTCGTTCAGCATGTTCATGGCCCTCTTGTTGACGTTTCTCTCAAGCTTGGTGGTGGTCTCCTCCAGTTTTTTCAGCCGTTGACCAGCTTCTTTGGGGTTGTTGGTCTTGAAGTCGTAGGACGTGTTGGGCTGGCCAAAGAACTGACGTTCTGAGTGGATCCAGTCATGTTCTTCCAGCATCCGAGACACCTGGGGGAAGACATTAAAATATTGGGATGGCAAGATAAAAAACAAAAACCTCAAGGGGCAATAGATAATTGAAATTCACTACTAAATCTGTTTGTGTACCTTATCGGCAGCGTCCTGGCTGTCCTTGCGATGCTTATTAATGTTGTGTTCCATTTCCTTGATCTTTAGCTGAGCTTCATTGTTCTGCTCCCTTATTTTGTTGGCCTCTGAGCTCTTTGCCTGAGTTGATAAAATCATTACTTAAGTTAAAAAAAAAAACGATTCAAGAACACAATCTTACAATCCCAAGCTTTTCAAACAGATACTTACCTTAAGTTCTTTATCCTGAGCCATGATCACTTCTTTCTGTTTTGCGAGCTCCTCTTGGGCTTTGCGCACAGCTTCCTACAGGAAGAAACAGAAAGAAAAAGGTGCGGTGAAAAAGGGTTGGCAAATGAAGACAGAACATTAGATAAACCATAAATATGAAAACAAACAACCTTCCCTCTAAACAATTTTTAGACACCTCTAGTATGTCTGAACTTCTGGAGGGCAGAGTTTCCCCTGAATGATTGTTTGCAATGAAAAGTTATGAAAACCTTGTTCTGTGCAACAGTGCAAGCCATGCTGTCTATCTGCTCCTGAATGGCCTTCATGGCTTCGTCTACAGCCTGAATCTGCTGTTCATATCCCGCCTGCTCCCTCCGCAGCTCCTCCAGCTCGAGGGCCACAGCTTCAGACTCCTATTCGCACAAGAAAAGAAAAGAAAAACAAATCAGTTCTCCAGTACCTCGCTTTGCTGAATAACTGAAAAACAAACATCAACTGCTGGATCAAACATAAGAGAGTGATGGGCAGCATAATTATACCTGCTGCTTCTGTTTCAGCTTCTTATTGAAGGCATCAGCTTTGGCCTTGGCTGCATTGAGTTTCTGCTGGGCAGCTTTCAGCTCCTTCTCTCTTTCTGCCTCAGCGTTCTTCATCTTGTTTTCCAGCACCTTATATTTCTCCTCAGCTCGTTTCTGTACCTCCTTGGTGACGCGCAAAGTCTCCTCGCTCTCCTCTGAAACCACACATGGTAAGAGAATTTATGAAGCCCCGATGAGTATTTAGATTTTGTAAAATGTGCTGGTACATATGATTTGGTTATCTTGAAATAAGTGAGTGTCTCCATTCTGACCGATTGCTTTGCGCAGTCTCTCCAGCTCCTCTTGCTGCTGGTGGAAGGAGCTCTGCTGTACTTTGGCCTGCAGAATCTGCTCCTCCTCCACTTTAAGCTCAAACTGCTGCTTCAGCTGGCGATACCTGCAGAAAGAATTGGGTGAGATTAAGAGTTCTATGAAAGAAAAGTGAAAACATTTTTCAATGTTGCTGATAAAAAAAAGGATTTATATTACAAATTTAAAGAGTTTTTACAAAAAACTCTGACCATTACACTCAAACACTGCAAGTTTTGATTTGTTCAGAGTGCAAAAGGGTACAGAGATAATCTTTCAAAAAACTAATATCTACTGTATATATTCTGCTTGGCAGAATTATCTAGCCCCGATCCTAACAATTTGAATTTATGAAAGTAGTTTGTTTTTCTTAAGTTGGCATACTTCTCTGCGATACCCCTGAGACCGGAGAGTTCTCGTTCAGTTTCCTGCAGCTGAGCTTCCATCTGATTCATGTTGTCTCGAACATCCTTCAGCTCCTGCAGGCTGGACAGAACTGATGCTGACTGGGAGCGAGCACCTAAAGACGGAAAAGCAGGTGGACAGATTTGCATTTTAAGAATATAAAGATTTTTGCTTTTTCTACAGATCTCTTAGTCTTTATCAGGACAGATGAACGAGTTATTAACATGCATGTCCAATACATGATTCCCCATCATTCTCACCTCCACTTAGAGTTCCCTGAGGGTCGAAGATGTCTCCTCCCAGAGTGACAGTCTTGGTCATGACTTGTTTATCAAAAGCCACTTTCTTGGCATTATCCAGCGTGTCACACACCAGTGTTGATCCAAAGACATACTCCATGGCTTTGCGCAGGTCAGATTCATACCCCACCAGAGACAGAGCTGTGTGGACGTTGTCCTCTCCCACCTGACAGCAGACAGAGAAGACAGAACAGTGAAAGGAAGGGATGAAAGACAGCGTCACTTTTCATACAGATTCTATGTAATACTCAGATCACTTACCAGGTTCTTCGCAGCACTGACCACTCTGTCATTGAGTGTCTTGGCAGAGATTTTGTTCAGTGGGATGATGGTGTACCTGCGCTGTAGCTCTCCTTTTTCCAACAGCTTTTTACCAGTCACCTGACATCAGACAAAAATATCTCTTATCACACCAAGCAACTAGTCTGCAAATCTGATGGGAACATTACAAGACTGTGCTCAAGTAAAACACTTCACAACAGTTCACTGACCTCTGTGTCAACAACAATATTATAAAGACGTCCTCCTGCAACGACCTCCAGTCCGGTTGAGTAGGACACATCACGAACTGTGATCAAGTTGGCGAGAAGACCCTTTACTTTGCTACGGTCCCATCCTCTCTCTGGGTCCCTTTAAGACAAAGGAAATCACATTAGAATGTTTACAATTGTTGAAACTGCATCAAAGTTTTAAAGCCAAATCCATAAAGAGAGTTCCCGTTAGAGGACAATAAAAAAAGTCAAAAACAGGTTCTGGGTCCTTCAGACACAAGACATTACACAGTTTCTGTCAGGGTCACACAGATCAATCTCAAAGCTGATCCAGCAAAGATGAGCTGAAGTCACATAAGCTAAAATATTTTAAAATATGTTTTGGTGTAGAGGGTCTTCAATTATCAAAACACGCGTTACAGTTAAAGGGATATATTGGACAAATCCTTACTTATAGTCAAAGCGCAAGTTGGGGAAGCGAGACATGAGATTCTCGTAGGTCTCTTTGAGTTTAGAGACCTCCCTGGACAGCTGTCTCCTTTTTTCCAGCAGACTCTCCTCCTTTCCATCTACATTTGGAAAAAGACCCAAAATTCTATTATAAAACATGCAATAACAATGGGTATGCAGAATCTGATCGGGCAAATTGCTTTTAATCTATGATTATTGACATTATTTTCAGTCCATGGTACGGCGTCCTGGGATTGGTTGGAAAAAGTGGTGGTAGCCTATATTCTAATTCGGTCTCCTGTAAGGGGTTCCAGAACTGTACACACAAAATACTGACCTAAACTACTCCACTCACGCACACACACACACACAGTACCTTCATAGTTAAGTTTTGCCAGTTCAGCCTGCAGTTTCTCCCTGTTTTTTCTGACAGCCTGCAGTGCATCCTGGTCCTTCTTGTATCCACTGTCCATCTTCTTCACCTCAGCCTGTTTGGTCTTAAGCTCTGCCTGTGCATGTTTCAGGGTCATTTGAGCCTGCAGAGAAAAGAGGACAGGTGCACGACAGATCATCAGTCTTTAGAGTCATAGAATACACACTTTTAGCCACTTAGAACAGACAAAGCACATTTCCTGCAGACATAATTACATCCTTTCCACACCTGCTTGGCCTCAGTATCCGCCTTGCTCATGTCATTCTTGCAGGTCATCATCTGTCCAGCCAATGTGGCCTCTTCTCCATCCTCATTAGTAGAGAGGCCTGCTGACACAGCCCTAAAATGCTGCTCAGCTGCTTCCAGAGCTGCACTGTCTTTCTGTCCCTCCTCCTGTAGAGCCTGAAGCTGCTCTGTAGACTTAGAAACCTCTTTTTCTTTCACCACAAGCATTTTCTTGTCCTAAGGATAAAAGAAAAACAGTTAAGATGAAAAATTTATACTACAAATTCCAGTTAAAGAAACAGATCGCTCAGTTACCTCCTCCATACTCTTGACAAGCTCCTTCCTCTTCTTGGTTTCATCTTTGAAATTCTGTTTTTTCAGATCAAGCGCACTCTGCACCTTTGCATCTGCACGTTGTACATCTGCTAAAGTTTCCTCCAGGGTTTTTAAGACTCCATTCACCTCCTGAAGATGAGTATATAAAGATTAAAAACAAAGACTCAAGATTCTCTTTCCTTGCTGTGGTTTGATAAAATCAAACAAAACAAAACATGTTGCTGAGTCATAAAGAATATATTTTTACATTTGCCAGAGATGACTTTGAACAGAAAAAAAAATTAATCAACTTTGTAGAGATGAAATGATAAGGGGGGAAAAGAAAAAATTGTTACATCTTAAAAGATTAACTGCTGAAGTAAAACATTAATTTAAGAGCTCACCACAGGGAGTCTATGAAAAAAAAAAACTCTAATCTCATTAACCCTGATCTTTAATCATACCTGGTCTTTTTTCTTCTGCAGCTCCTGAATCTGGGAAGAGAGCTCCTTGACTTTGCTCTCATTTTCAGCCATGGTGGCTTGCATCTTAGTGATGTTATCCTGCCACACCTTCAGGTTCTCTGCCGACTTCGCCTTTGTTTCTTCTGCACAGACGAACAACCAGGCTACATAGAGTCGGGACAAGTGCTGGATCTCACGCATCAACTTCTGGTACTCCAAGTATGATGATCGTTCCTGCAGAGAGAGGAAGAATTAGGATAGGAACATAAAAAAATAAGACTTCAGAAATAAGAAGATTTAACATCAATAAGGTGTACATTTGTTTATGCAGTTTACCTACCTCTTGCAGTTTTTGCATAGTTGGAGTTATCTCTTCATCCAAAATCTTAAAAAATAAAATAATTAAAAAAGCAAATAAAGTAGTTCAGTACTTGTTCCATCTTATAAATGCAGTGGGGAAAAAAAAAAAAAAATGATATCTATATTTTTTTTCCTTCTTTCAAAAAATGAGCATGCAAGTTGAACATACTGTCTGAATCTCCTTCAGCTTTGCTTCCTTCTTCTCTATGGTTTTCTGGGCACTTATCTTTTTGCACTCATACATCCTTGTACCTGCCGCCTCCTCAATCATGGCAAGAATCTGAAGAAAAATAGTAGCCCAGTAGATGACTCAAAAAGGCAGTTAAGTGTGTCTACAAAAATACAGTTAGATGCTGGACAATGTGTGTTTTACCTCAGGTGGCTTCATGTTGAGAACTTTGGTGATTCTCCCCTGAAAAATATTAACATTTTATAAAACTGTATTTAGAGGGAATACACAATGCTGTGGACTTATCACTGACCTGCATGATGAGAAAATGTGGGTTGTTAACATTGAGGCCGACAGAGCAGAACAAGTCCTGTACTCTTGTGTTATTGGCATTGACTCCATTGATGAGGTACTTGTTTCTGCCTCCAATTACCACCTTGAAGTAAAACAGAAATTCACATTCACTAAACGCAACAAGCCTGTACAGAAAAAATGACAGTGTCTTCAAAAACTCTTTCAGTATTTTTACCTGTCTGGTGATGGTAATCTCATCATGGGTCTCGAATCCCAGAGGACTTTGGCTCTTGTTGGCGTTGTCAAATGTAATAGACACAGTGGCCTTGGTTATACCACCCTGTCCGTTTTTGTAAACCAAGTCTTGAAGGTTGGAGGCTCGCACCTAAACGGTCATTTAAAACAGAGGAGTTTCAAGAGTTAGCACTTCTGATATTTGATGTCTAAAAAAAATCGTTTTGCCGGTTCAAGATTCAAAACAAGACACAAAATTTACGGCTGCTATACCAAAAACTATGATGTAAGAAATGGGTAAACAACTGTAAAGATTGAATTATTAGTTATTATTATTAGTACTTACATGTGAAAGATTGGAAATACCCAAAAGGAAGCATATTGAGTCCAAAATATTGGACTTGCCGCTGCCATTAAGTCCTGTGATGGCGTTGAACAGCGGGTCAAAACCGTTTATCTCCGTCCTCTGTGCGTAGGACTTGAATCCTTCAAGAACAATTGACTTGATGTGCATCTTCAGATAACTCTCTGCCTTCGCAGATTCCGTAGGCAAGATTAACTGTACTGAAATAACACAATAAAAACTTAAACCCGAAGCAGTTCGCTACTGCTCAGTGTTTACAACCGACCACAGAAAACTCGCTCTTCTTTCCTCTAACTTAAATTTTGGCGGCAGACATGGGCCCGCTCGGCTGTCCTGTCTGTGCCTGTGTAGAAGCGAAGAAATATATCATGACTACAAGCAAGATTTCAGAGACTTATCGATAACCATTAGAACTCCAACTATTCTAAATATTAAATTGAAAAAAGCACCACATTGAAATATTTCTGTGAATGGCTTTTCATTACCAACAGGCATAATTGAAGGCTACTGAAAGGTATATTATATTTTGGCGCCATCTATTGATTTTAGGTAAAATTGCACATAGACACATATGTCTATGGAATTGCAGGTGGAATACAAAATTTATACAGAAAGATAACCCTAAGAAGGAACTACTTAGGGTAAGATGTTCAGATTATTACTGCCCTTTCTAGTGTTTATTGATGAGAGGAAGTAGATGATTGATTGATTGTACTTTATTTACGTGTCATGCACAAAAAGTGCCCAACCTTTATGTATATATATATATATATATATATATATATATATATATATATATATATATATATATATATATATATATATATATATATATATATATATATATATATATATATATATATAACAAATTAGACACCAGAAATACCATTGCATTATTTTACAAAAAGAAAAGTAGTTAAATAAATTCTTAACATGAGCTTTTCTCAGCTCATTAGCAAACAATACACTCTGCCTTTTTTCCCAAGCTTTGCAAATAAAATCTGCGATAGCAAAAGTTCCTTTTCTGCAACAGAACTCAAGTTTTTCATAGTCATCAAACCAGAAGAAGTCAGCATCAATCAAAGACATTTTCCTTAAAAGTAGGTCTGGAAGTATGGAAGCAAGTATTTTAGATATTTTAAGGTTAAGTCCTAAGTTAGGGGTGGATTCATGTAAACTGGGACATTAGCTAAATTGGAACAGCTTATGGATGCAGCCCAATGTTTCTGCTTTTCAAGACAAAATTAAAAGCAGTTATTGTAGACACCTTGCTTAGAAGAAGGTGACCAAAACTCATGGAGAAATTGGTGTGACCTCACATGGAAGGGTGTGGTCAGCATCAAACTGGAAGTTGACCTGAAAAACTCAGCTATGTCCAGCCCAAACACCTCAAGGGCCCATTTTAGTCCAAGTTTTATCAATTTTATCTAAATATCAAACAGGTACATCAATGAGCATCTTTAATTTTCAGGCAACATGTTTCAGCTAACCAAATGCCTCCAAACTGTCTTACTTAATAACAATCAAAATAAAAACAGATAATACCATGTCGTGATGATTAATGTTTAATAAAGGTAAGAAAATAGCGAGCTATTTGTAGTGCTTTTATTTCCCATTTAATGTCCACATTTTAACAATAGCCCACAAAAAAGAGTACTTTCAGTCATCAAAATATAGCAAAAAGTGATGAGAGTTAACAATATTGACTGTCAAATACAGATAAGCAGAATATGAATGCAAAACATGGAATGATGGATAAGTCATCAACAAATGTCTTTTAGTACAATAACACCTGCATTCAATTCAGACATCTGACTTACAGCAAGTTTTATACATATGACCTGTTCTTTTCTTTTTCTTTTTTTCATTCATGTCTTTATTGACACACTCTCTATCACTGTGTCATTTCATTATGCATCCAGGGGCACTGGACACATGGACAGACATACCAGATTGAATGCATAGAAACATATCTGTGTTAGGACCACACAGTCTCCTCTGTTTGAGTAGAAGGAGGTGGGCTTTATGTAGGCCCAGTCAAAGTTCCGCAGGTTCAGTGGCCCCTGGCAGTGCTGGTCGCAGAGAGCCACCAGGGCTCGCACAAAAGCGTATTTGGCTGAGCAGCTGATGGCTGTTACCGTACGCACCTTGTTAAAGTGCAGAAGGAAACACGGGTCGTCCTGGAGACAAAAGACACAAGGAAACACTGTTAATTTATAGAAAAATGTTTTAGCTATTTTTCAAAATAAGAGCTTAGTTTAGTTTTATGTACTCAAAAGATAAAATAGAATAAATAAGGTTATGCTTGATTGGTTCAAAGGGAACATCCACAAGATAAATTAAGCATGGATATAGATAAATGAAAACCACGATAAGGATGGATGAAATAAATGAAGTAAGAGGTACAACAACTGGTATACAAAGAATAAATGAGAAACCATAATGGACAGCATAGAAAATCTTTTGCATTAAATAACAATTAAAGGTGACTGGTGAATGGAACAAAGTGATGTACAAAATATGATTTACGATTTACAATACGATAAACTACTACTATAAAGCTGTAGTATAAGAAACAACATAAAGGGGAAACCAAGAGTGCAGCAGTAAAAAATGGTGTATGGTAAGAGTAAGATACATCAGCTGACACAAGCAAATGGGAGCGCAAAACATAAATCTAAAATTATGAGATTAATGCAGTGTAGATTGATAGTACTCAAATATGATACACTGATAACCAATTAATAGAATTACAAGGTGCAAGATAAGACAAATTTTAATTAACACAGTTCTTTGTATATATATAAAAAATGTCCTTATTAAAATAAATCATTCAGGCAGCCATGCACGTTAAATAGCCATGGTAGAGTTTTAGATTATATTCTTTTTACATAATCCTTACAATCTCTTTGAACACTTTAATTGCTTTGTTTATATTTAGGATATCAATGAGAGACAGTTGATAGGTCAATCAGGTCAACGCAATACAACAGAAGTGAAAAGATGCAGTGAAAATGTGATGTGGGAAATAAGAATGAAAGTGTGGGAGCATATTTCAGTCATTGAAAGTAATGTACTTCAATGAGTCATTATTCTTTGAAATCTAGAAAAATAATGCATAAAATAATAATTCAAAAATTAAATAATTGTGATCACTTACCACATCAGCATCTCTCCCATCAACTAGAGTCAGATCTTGTAGGGACCAGATCTCTGTCCTCCGGTAGCACTCCTGTATGCAGGAGCGTTTGGTGTGGGACTTCTTGGAGCCAGACTTCAAGGGCGTTTGAGATATCTGACATCGCACTATGCTCAACTGAACCACTTTCCCTTTGGCAACTACACACAAAAGGAAAATTATGAAACTTTTCACAGATGTTTAAAAAAAAGATTAAAAAGATGATGCTCAGCACTCTGATTTTTATCAGTTGAAAAGTAGAATCAACCAAAATCATACAATGTGACCTTTAAACCAGCTAGACTAGAAAGTCCTGTAAGACTCCCGAAACCGCCTTTCACTTTATGGAGAGACTGCGGTGGTTGTAAATGACTACCTGATTAAAGACTAAGCTGTTTACCTGAGACACAGAGGAAATGTCTTCCGTGCGAGGGCTCTTCAATCTCGATGAACTCCACCAGCCTCTGTTTTGCAGGTCGGAATAAAACTCTCTGCATCTCCTCCCTCAGAAGAGACGACATCACTGGAGACGCAGTCACAGGAGATTAAAGACAGGAGAGCAGGAAAAAGCCCCAGAAACAGAAACAGTGAAACACAGAAGACAACAAGGGGGTGGTGGGAGATGAAAATTCAAACAGAGAAAAACTTGAGAAAAAGATAAAGCGGGTCGTGCTGGAGAAGACTAGAAACCTGGCAGTGGTGGGGAGGGAGCTGGTGTTTCCTCTGTTATGTGGTTGTGTGTGAAATGAGCTCATACACAGACAAACACGACCACTGCAACAATAAGGTTTGATGATCGGTGTTAATCTTTCATTACAGTTCTGCCTTCATACTAACCTCAGGGATTTAAGGGAGAAAGGGAGCAATTAAAGGCCAGTCTCTTCTTCATTTTTCCTTTTATTGCTTCAATTAAGATCCATTACTGAATTGATGTCCAGGTTTCCTGCTCATATAGGTCTCACTCTTGGGTCTTTATTTACTTTAGTGTCTGACCCAAAGCACTGACACAAACTGTACTTAGTTGTACTGTATGTACAGTACTCTAGCCTTTCTGTTTATTTTTTCCTGTATAATGTTTCTTTCCTGGTCTCTGTGGTCTCTCTGTCTCCACTCACTCACATATAGACGTTGATATATCTAATGTGGCATAGCGCCCAATTGTTGTCTGTGATTAAACGGTTGTTGTGTGGGAAAAGGATGTCCCACAGCACTCTGCATGGTTTCCATTACCCTGTAATAATTCAATCTCTGGGAACAGGTACAAGTGAGGTGAAGCACTTAAATGGAGGAATTTTACAAGCGCATAGTCACCATGACTCAAGAGGACAGTTTTGTAGGGGAACAGACAAGCAGAAAGAACATGACTTTACATTTCTGTACATATTTTATAAGTTGAACTTCATGGGAGTAGTGTCAAATTGTGGGAGGAGTTTTACATAATCAAACCACATCAGAAGAAGCAGGCCAGAGCTTTAATTTGATTTGTTGTCAGGAAAAAGTATGGCTCTTATGGATTGGATTTGTCACGTTTGTGAAAACAAAGACAGGTCGCTCCACTGCTAAGTGCTTTATGGTTGTTGTTGTTGATGGTTTCTGTGGGTCTTCTCTTGAAAGGCTCTTTGCCTCTGATGGAAAGATGGAAAGCAGAGCAGATGGGCAGGAAGTAGAGAGGTAAGGAAATATACAAGTGTTGAATCTCATGAATAATACATAAGGTTTGTTGTACTTACTTATCATAGACTTTAACCCCTGTATTTGTCATGCACATTGAAGAGATTATTACGCTAATAATTGGAAAATAAATGGCCGAGAAGAGAGGTTTAAAGATTTTTTTTTTTGCACAGCATATCACAAATTTCCTGAAGATCTTTGAAAAGGCTCATTACTGACAATATCAATCAGCAATAACAATTGGGAATGCACCTTCAAAACATTTAAAAATACACATAAAAAAACCCAAATTATTAAAAGTTATTGTCAATCAGTTTTTATAAGTAGCTTCATATATTTAATCTTAGTATGCCCCAAACAATGAAAGCACTGATGTATTCATTTTATGTCTGTGTTTGCATCTAAATTTGTTGGATAATGTGTTTTAAAGAGTTATTTGTGCCATTTCATTTTATCAGATTTTGCAATTTGTGTGAATCACATCTGTTAAGCTGTACAAACTAGCAGGTGATAAATGTGAAGCATCACTCCCCTTTCTCACCCTGTTTCCTCCTTTATTCCCTGTCCTGTTCTGTCAAAATAAAAGCATAAAAAGCCCAAAAATATCTTTGAAAAAAAGAAATATGTCATAAGAAAAGAAAGCAGTGCAATAACAAATCCAGGAAGAATAGAAGGAAAGAAAGAAATATTTGAAATATAGTTAATATTTGAAAAGAGCATATTGTTAAGATACTTTTAGAAATGCATGCAACTAAGGATGAGCTGCCAATGATAGGAAAGGTGATAAAAGAGAAAAGATAACACAATAAGTAGAAGAAATATCCTTTAATAGGAGATAATGATTAATCCAAAGACGACAAAGAAAATGATGACAGAGGAGAAGAGGAGGAGGGAGGGGGCAAACTGAGTTCACAGTGAGAAAGGAGCACAAAGCAGAGAGAAATCCTAGGACAGTGCTGAGGTGCAATGAGTCTACGAAGGAGAACAGAATACATAAAGTCTATTCTGTTGTAAATTAGGCAAATAAGAAAAGACTAAATAAGATCACTTCTGTTTAATGTGCAACCATACAGACTGGAATGAATGCATGCCCCCCCCCAAAATAAATAAATAAATAAATAAATTGAAATAAAATAATAATAATATAAATAAATAAATAAGGGGGAAACGGTTTACATTGAACATACAGACACTTCTGTGTATAAAATTTGAAAATTTTTAAGGTAATATTTGGATTCAAAGTCAAGCTGAAAGCAAAGATTTAAAATGTGTAAAGAAGGGGGTGGGTATACAGCAAATATTCAGGTTGTACTGTTGTCTGGTAATTCAGTCTTTTGTGAGTTTTTGACTGATTTCATATAATTTTTACATCTCTGTAAGGAGTTTTTGACTGATCATGATACAAAAAAAGTAAAATAATGCCTCATCACCGACTTACCAAAGAAAACAACCATCTGAAACATGACTGATAATTTCTGATTTGTCATATAAACTGCCTGAAGGGGGTGTCTGACTCGAAACACAGGATACATTTTACAATCAACAGACAGCAGGATGTTTATTCATTTATTTATTTGCTACTTAAACATGCACAGGATATGTCAGCAAACACATAAAATACACCACTTTGTCCACATGGGGCACCATAATCAAGGAAGTTCCTCAATGGAGTTATACGTTTTAGCAATGTTATTATCAATAACTTACACTAATACTGGATGGTCAGCCCCATCACAGTCAAGACAGAAAGCTGTCTAACCTGCTTAAGTTTTTTTTGGAAAGCAACTTAAGATAACATTTTTTAAATATGGACAAAGAATGATCAATTGATTGATTTTACTTGTAGGCATCACTTTGATATTCACACTCCTGAGTGCTGTCAGATGGATCTGATTGAAGAATGTCACGTGAAGATTGTCATAGCAGTCAGTCAGCCCCGGGAGTTTATCAAAGTGGAGAGCTCTACCTCAGAATATTTTCTGTTACAACAGCGGTGTAATAATGAGTCATGGACAGGATGTGGCTGTGTTCTAAAAATATGACAAAATTAATTAATTTCATGACATGTACTACCAGGGTTATAGACAGTAATGTGAGAGAAGACAGTGATAGAAAGGTGGAAGTAGTTTGACTGTTAAGTATGCATATTGTTATAATATTTAATTTATACAGCCTCATCCATAAAGGATTGAACATAAGCATACAGTCTATTTGCTAACTATTTTAAGATTACACTTCCTTAAATAACAATCATTCTGTGTCATTTCTGTGTTTGGAATGTTTAGGTTTGATGTACACACCCAGTCTGGGATTGTAAACTTTTGTTTAAGCACTTGGAGTTTTATTCTGATTTGTAATTTTATACAGTGTCAATAGCAGTAAGCATATGTCAATAAAAATACAAGTGGGTGTAAAATGAACCACTGATTCTAAACAATGCTACAGTGGCCACGCTGTATGCATTTCGGGGGAACCTCGTCAGACTACAGGGTAAACGTCATGGATTGTGGAGCTTCTGATTGGTTGTCGATAAAAGGGGAAACCCTTGCCATCAGGCAGGGCCATCCCTACCCCTACCCAACCCTGCTGTGCTCCGTCCTGGCCACCGTCCAATGTCATATACATGGAGCGTTAACTATAAACTATAAACTACGTTTTCCCATAGTTTTCACCGTAATGCAGAGAGTTCCCATTCAGAGACATGTAAGCATGTTTAAACATTTTGACTCTTCATTTAATGTAAACTGAGCAAACAAGTGGACAATCCATTTACCCTGGTGTAATACTTTGATTATAAGGTCAGGGGGCAGTACAGCTGTCCTGTTTTAACAAGCCATAATTTAAAAAAAAACGAGGGGATAAACTAGATGGAAATGAGTGGGAAGTAGTCCGGCTGTAAAAGCGACTAAACATGCGGAGTCATTTCCTCTTTGAAGACAACTCAGCGGTCTCCCCGTTTCTGTTGCTACTGTACTTGCAAAATAGTGCGCCCTACCGTCTCCATTGCGCATGACTGTACGTCGTAATATGAAGTAGGCCTCCTGTTTTTCTCCCCAACCCGGAGTCCTCCCGGCCCCCACCGCCTCGATGTCGATGCAACGCTCAAGTAAGCAAAACACGGAGGCTGATGTCGATTATTTCGAAAGGTAAGGTCTTACAAATGCATATCTCAAGGTAGCGACATATCTTGTGTGTACAATAGCACAGCCGTTAAAGTCGGTAAACGGTTTTAGCGTGCGGAAGCGGTTGGACTGCAGAGGAGGCTTCGGGACTGTTTCCGCACGCTTGAGGGAGAGCAAGGCCCAGTGACCCACATTCAGAGCAGCCAGTGTGTGTGTGTACGAGTAGGCGAGCGTGTGCGCGTTTCCCTGTTCCTGTGTATGTGTGTGCCTGGGCACCGTGTGTATATGTGTGTGCATACATCTGCCGCGAAAATGTTTCCACCATCGCTGCTTTAGGATTTTTTAGACACCACCGACATTCATGTTTTTGTCGGCATTTGCGTGGATTTCGCCCTGTGCGGATGTTTAGGCTCGGCTGTCTCGCGGTGTTTGAGGACCAACGGTAATATTTGAGAGATTATTTTGTCTTCAATGTCAGTTGTTGCGTGACAGCTTGAGGCTCGGCGCCAGCTTGCCTTGATATACACACTTATATCCCCCTTTTCATTCTGCGGAGGTGAAACGCGTTAACCCATCAAAAGTGTGTCATTCCGCATTTGTGGGTGTAGCGGGAGAGGGAAATCTTCTGAGTTAGACGGATGGTGTTCGTTAGCAAGCTTAGTTAGCATGCTAGCTAGCTAACTAACGATAAATGGGTTGCTCTCTTATGGTTGTATAACGAACACCTGTGGCATAAAAAGGCATATTAAAATGTTTCTGTATTATCTGGAAGATAGTGGTTGTTTTGTTTGACTGTACAGTGGGTTTTCACCGGATGTTATTGCCAATAACCGTGTTTATTCATTGAGGGTGAGCTGAACTGCCCGAAGAAGCTCAGTCAAACGAGGCATTACACTCTGACCGTAAGGAATACTTGACTATAAGTCAGGCCGGTGCTTCCCTAAATACAAATCAGTATGGGGTCCTTTGGGTGGTTTAGCAGAATATCCAAAACTCATTATTAGCTTATCCATATAAATGGCCTTAATGTTGTTGTTGTTTTTGTACTATAACCGCTTTGACCTTCTCGTTTCCATACATTTTGACCAAATAAATAAGCTTGAGTTGTATTTGTAAGGTCACATTTGGATTCAGATGTTGTGACATGCTTGACAATTGGAAAAAAGTGAACTGTGCCTTGTTAGCCTACACACACACAGTCAGTGATTCATATCCTTACCAACATCAACTTTATATTCACGTTGCACCGTTTTCTACCTCTGATTTTTCATGTTTTAGGATTAAGTCTTTATTTTGGAATTTCAAAATGAATAATCAGATGAGAAGATTTCTCTTAGACCAAAGAAGACCTCCCACTACATTACCTGGGCCTTGGGGTCATGGGATGGGTTTATGTAGAGTTGTAACTTAAACTTTACCAAATTATCATTTTTTTAAATTAATTTGATCATAATTTAATTAAATTTAATTATGTTTTCTGGTTACATAATTAAGGTTACTTAGCTTGGGCGACAATTTTTATTTATTTATTTATTTATTTGGTAAGCCACTACATACTTCATCACTTTCTGCAGTCATCAAGCATGAAACATAATTGTGAAAACATGAATTAATTGAAGTTCCGTTTCTGTGATGATTGTATGCTTTAATTTTTCAAATCTCTGTAAAATGAAAATTGTTAATATGGTTTTGAGGGGCTTGTCAAATCTCCTTTCACTACCAGAACTTCAAGAAACTGTGCAGTTCTTTATATATTCATATGTAATTGAAAACTAATTTTACAGATACTTGAATATCTTCTGTTTTTTGAGTTGTAGTCAGGTGAATAAATAATATAAATATTTTTCCTTGAGCTCTTTAAAGTTATCCTTTTTTTCTATCAGTTTATTGATTAAACAAGTACTGCAAGTTTGTTAGTTGGTTGCAGCCTAACTTCCTGCTTTTTTCGTGTAGCAACCAACATATTTACATTCCTCGATGGCTCTTTTGTTTTGCATGCACTGTGAATTGTGAGCAAGGGTTCAAAAGAATGCTTGGAAATAAGTTTGCCTTATTTGTGTTGCAGGTGAGGTGTGGCTCACGTGAGGATTTGTCAGTGCCTCGAAGAATAATATAATACAGATAGTCTGCCTGCAACGAGACATTCCAGAAAGTAAATAGGATTTCCCCCTTATTTTTATATAACTGGGTCAAACTGCTCCATAAAGATTCAGAAGAAGAATAATGTAAGTATTATTATGGATTCATATACGGTTTTCCTGCTGTACTGATTAATGTGAGTTTAAATCCATGTACCATACTGCTTTGTTTTGTGCTTTGATGGTTTTTCTTGCATCAACACTTTTTTTTTTTTAATTCCGCAATGCAGGAATAAGTAGTTAATGGAAATAATCGTCAGTAGAACTCTTCATTGAGTCATTTCTACTAACATCCTTGTGTTAGTTCAGATGGTCAACTGTTCAGTAATGCCTTTAAATTGACCCATTGACACCAGATGACCCCAATTTTCTGCTGTGATTTGTTTCTTAGGTTTTTTTTAACCACCATGTCTTTCCTGCGGTGTGGTTCCTTCTCATGACCCCAATGACCACAACACCAGTTGTGACCACAGAGTCAGCTTTAACCCCAAACCCTGTCTACAACACCTAAAAAGACTGACCGAGTGCATTGGCTGCATTGGGGTAAGGAGTCATTATAGACACCAACACACATACACACATGGAGCGTGGGCTGTGAATTATAGGACTGGTTTGATCCAAGCCTTCTGTTGGCAGAAAAATTCAAGTTATACTATAAGCATTACTTAAGGAACTGTAATTTTGCCTCAGAGTGAAGAATGACCCACTGTCTCGAAATCATATTCAAAATGCACAGCTAAATGTACAGCTTTCATTGCATTAGCAATGACAAATGAGTAATTTAATTTGCATTTCATTACAATGGAAAATGTCACGTTTAGAAAATTATGATGGGTAAATTTGGCTTGTTTCCAGAAAGGACTGACCATTTTGCACAATTTAGAGCATGTAGATGCATGCCACTACAACGGTACAATAAAAGCAAAGTCTCAGTGATGGGATGAGTAAGGAATCATGTGATTTGGTTTGCATAGTTTGTTTTAGATGATTCAGAATTTAATCAAATGTGAACCTTGTTGACTTTAGTGTAAAACAGGCCAATTTGTATGCATCACATTGCATAGTCTGTGCATTCTGTTAATTTTTGGTCCACTGAATGTAATTTTGTTTTACTGTCTGTCTTAGGTGGTCTTCCAAATGCCTACCTCACGCCTAAAGAGCAAATCACTGCAGCCACAGCCCTGATCAGCCGCCACCATGACATCAAGCATAGGGTAGGCTGTACACACATTTACACACGAACTTTGATTATTTAACTTAGGACAAATAACACAATGAAAAAGATGTTAATGAAACAAATAATTATTTAGTGTTTGCACAATTTAATTGCCCGAATCGTATTATTTTGTACAAAACCACAATAGTTTTTAAATCAATGATAATAAAACAAATCTGTTCAGCAGAAAATATTTTAGTGTAAAAATTGTTAATTACACCACTACTACACATTAATTATGAGGATTATAGCATCAATAATGGCGATAATAAAGATTACTTAGGGGTAATTATGCCAGTAATTTTGACAGAGACATATACAAGGCTTAAATATCATTACTAAAAGACATCATATAAGTTTTTGTTTGAACATTTAGTTTTATAGTTAATAATAGCAATTATAAATCTATGAATTTCATTTTTAGTATTAGATATGCCACAATGCAAAAAAATGTGAGATAAGAAAGGGATTTCCTCTCCCTATTGATGTTATTATATCTCTAAAAAATAACATACTATGTCAATTATTTTCGGATGTCATTCATTCAGACAAATAAAAGTATTTGTATTGACCTATATTGCTGGTAGCGTAGGCAAGATCACGCCCTGTTACACAAATGCACTGCTAACCTTCTTGGCAAGCAAACACATTCCTCCCCTCTCTCCCTCTCTCTCTCCCTCCCTCTTTCTCTCTCTCTCTGTCTCACTCTCCTTTTTGTATGACCCAAAAATAAACCTGCTCCTGGCATGTAGGAATCCTCTCATTAGTCGCCATCCGTCATTAGCTATTATTAACAAAACCGGTCTGTTTTCAAGCTTCCAATAAACGTGCACACAGAGGAAAACACAATATGAGCCTGGAGAGCATATAAATATTTTTCTCTCCTCCTTTAGGGATGATTGTAGCATCTTTGATGGGTTGATGGAAGAAGATGAAAAGGACAAAGCAAAACGGTAAGGAACCTATGCAAAGGAGTAAGCCTGAGGATTGCTGCTCTAGTGTGATAATTAAAGATAAAATGTATTTAAATAATTGGGACTTCACAAGATCTACCTATCTATTTAATTTTGTACCATGCACAGCAGAAGAAGTGTTGTCATTTAAGCTTTCCTTGGGTCACATGAGGCAAATGCTGCTGCTGCTATTTTTAGCACGTTTTTGTTGTTGTTTTGTTTTCTTGTATGCTCACTGTGAATATATGGTGTTCAAACATTAATTATAATATATGGCTTATATTTACTGTAGCGTGTCCCGTAACAAGTCCGAGAAGAAACGGAGAGACCAGTTCAATGTCCTCATCAAGGAACTCGGCACAATGTTGCCTGGCAACACCAGGAAGATGGACAAGTCCACCATCCTGCAGAAAAGCATTGACTTCCTTTGTAAACACAAAGGTAAACACTGCCTACTGCTCTTTCCTGACTTTTGCTTGTTTATTATTTGAAAATATAAGTGAATTTAACAAGCATATTGTTGCCTTTATGTATTATGTTTAACAGTTTTGCCTTTCTTTAATCTTTTAATTTTCACACTATTTTTTGTTGAACTGTGGGAAGTTCTTGTGCTTTAACAATTTATTGCCTTATATGAACTACTTTTGTTTTACTGCTAATTGTTATCAATCCCATGCATGCTCTTCATCAGTGGAGTGTGTTATCTGCTATTCTGTGTAATAGTATTGTTTCACAATGAGCTTTGTACCATCATTACATTTTTTTTCTACCCCGTCCTGCTTCCCTGCATTATGTGTGAGTTGTTGGGTTGTCTTTGAAAATTACATTTGGTTTCTTTTTCATTTGTCAGAGATTGCAGCCCAGTCGGAGTCGAGTGAAATCAGGCAGGACTGGAAGCCTCCCTTTCTTAGCAATGAAGAGTTCACCCAGCTCATGCTGGAGGTCAGAAATGTCACACTATGTTTCATAATCTTGTTTGTTGATGTGTTTTTTTCCATTTCCAAAGTTGTCTTATGACCACTTTATTTAAAATTGAACTAAAAATCTGATTTGAAGTAGATTTCTTTTTAACAGACAAGAAAGATTCAGAACAATTTCAAGTCACTATTTATGCCTCAGATTTTAAACAAAAGCCAGATAGATTTTCACAGCTTACTTCCGCTTTTGCTTGAAACTGAAACTGAGCTCCATTTTTTTCTTCAACTTTCAGGCTCTGGATGGGTTCTTTATAGCAATAATGACTGATGGGAACATTCTTTACGTCTCAGAGAGTGTCACCTCACTATTAGAACATCTTCCAGTAAGTAGTTTGTTCTTTCTTTTTTCCCTTTAATTGATAAAACAGCTTTTCTACCTAGCAGTCAAATTCAGCATGCCATTGACTTTTTCCCTAACACAAGTTGTAATATTGTTTCTTGAATTAAAGATTGAATTTGTTGTTTGAGACCAGTGAATTGATAGCAGAATTTCAGAGGGTCATTAGATAAATTTGGATTTTTTTATAATCTCAAAGATTGTGACAAAGATGTAAGTTTTTAGCTCTCATTGCAAATTTAGTTATGATGATACTGGCATGCAACTCTATTGCACAGTGGACTTAAGACAAGTATTTGTTGGCCTTCCCTGCACCAAGGCTTCAGCTGCATTTTGTTTAAACAAACATATCAAAATGAAATGTGTGTGGGGGCAAAAAAGAAAATGGTTTACTGATTTATGTTTCTTTGTGTTTGTGTTCCCCAGATGGATTTGGTGGACCAGAACCTTTTAAACTTCCTGCCCCTTGGGGAGCACTCTGATGTGTACAAGGCCCTGTCCACGCACCCCACGGACACTGAGGGCCTAAACGCTGATTACCTGAAAAGTCAGTAGCATGTGGTTTTAGTAGCACATTAACTGCATGATCAAAAAATAGATAATAACAAAATACAGTCTCTTGTTGTCAATATAAAATTTACTCGTGAACAGCAGGATGGTAAATGGAATGCGTTCATATAGCTCTTTGAGTAGTCTTCAGACCCATCAAAGAACTTTCACATTGTTAGACTCATTCACCCATTTATACATCCTCCCCTGTTCATCTTTTAATGAATCAGCTTTAGTAAACTCAAATAGCTAACAAAGACCTGCATATCATTTGTAGTGCAGCAACTCAAAGGTCAAAAATGTTGGCAGTATTTTGTTTTTGTCTTTCACTTAAACACCATGATCTCTTTTAAACGGTAAAATAAAAAATATTTGTCATTGCTGCTTAATCTTTTACACTTTCATCCATCTTATAAACTGATTAATTTTTTTTCATAATATTTTGTCCCTAGCTAAGAACCACATGGAGTTCTGCTGCCATATGCTGCGAGGGGCCATTGACCCCAAGGAACCTCCTGTATATGAATATGTAAAATTCATTGGCAACTTCAAGTCTCTTGACAACGGTAAGTCAGTTCATTTATATTTCTCTTATAATAAAAAGTATGTATTTGCTATTTCACATAACGCATAATAAAATTGTGTATTATAGCAAAACTGCACCGAAACAAAGTGGCACAAGTCTTTTTTTCTCAGAGTAAACAACCATTTGACAAAACTCTGTTCTGGTCTTTGTTTTGTAGTTCCCAACATGACAAGGAACGGTCTTGCGGGGGTGTTACAGCGATCACTTCAACCTGCATTTGATGACCAGGTGTGCTTTGTAGCCACTGTTCGGCTGGCCAAACCTCAGTTTATCAAGGTATCCTTAGCAACACATTCACATATGCAAATTTAATGACACTGAGTCACGAATCAGTCGGCTCTTTAAAACAATGTTGTTTGTCTGTTTTCTGTTTGTATTATGTTCTCAGGAGATGTGTACAGTGGAGGAGCCCAATGAAGAATTCACCTCAAGGCACAGTTTAGAATGGAAGTTCCTGTTTTTAGACCATAGGTATACACACACACACACACCTGCTGCACTGTTTATCGCTTCTTATTCTGCCACATCACACACTAAGAGGTGTTTATCTCCAGTTTCTGACAGAAACATAAATGCCACCTGTGGAAATATTCTTTAAGTGTTTTCTTACTTTGCTGTTTTTGGTATTAAGATTAGTATGATTGATAGAAATTTTCCTCTTCCAGAGCTCCACCTATCATAGGCTACTTACCTTTCGAGGTTTTGGGAACATCAGGGTACGACTATTACCACGTGGACGACCTGGACACATTAGCCAAGTGTCATGAACACTGTAAGGAACATGTACACTGTCAGGAACATTTAAAACAAAAATTCTTCATATTCCTGTTGTTTCTCATATCTCAGCCTTTTCTCCTCCTTTAGTGATGCAATACGGTAAAGGGAAGTCTTGCTACTACCGTTTCCTGACAAAAGGGCAACAGTGGATCTGGCTTCAGACGCACTACTACATCACCTATCACCAGTGGAACTCTCGGCCAGAGTTTATTGTCTGCACACACACAGTAGTGAGGTACTTCAGATCCCTTTTTTTATCTGTGTCATTTACTCAGGGTTAAATGTTCTGTTACATGCTTTTGTCATTTTACAGTGTAAGACCATTGTTCCATTTTTTATTTCATTTTATTTTATGTAACCTATATTTTACCAGGGATAATCCCATTGAGATGCAAGATCTCTTTTATAAGGGAGTTCTGGCTAAGACAGCAGCACAAAAAATTCTACACAGAGGGCAAGACAGAAACAATAGACAGAAATAAATAAACAGTACACCAATTTATAAATTAGCAGCGTTTGGCAGTAAAACAAGAGCACAGACTCATCAGATGATCCTTCATTCCAGTTTTAAAGTAACATAATTATCCAGTTTTAGATGCCCTTGTAGCTCAGACCAAGCTGAAGGAGCAGAAACACTAACACACTTGTTACAACTCATTTTCCCAAATACCTCCTTTTTTTTGTACAAAATGCAGCTATGCAGAGGTGAGGGCCGAACAGCGCAGAGAACTGGGTATTGAGGAGGCTAACCCGGAAGTTACTGCAGATAAGGTAAGTGTGGTCTAAAAAGTTATGGTGAGAACTAAACTTTGATTATTCCTGACTGCAAACATCTCGTGAAAAAAAAAGTGTGAAGCTGACAAGGGGAAATCTTCTAGGTTGAACTGTCTCGTCAGGATGTAGACTGTTTTTATCCCCCAAACTTGTTATCAATTAACTTTGATCAGCAAGCTGCTGCTGCCTTTTATCATTACTCACGGTCACACAGTCCACAGTTCTTCACAATGGGACAGTTGTCCTCTGATGTTATTTCAAGTTTCTTGGTCAGTGATTACAGCAAGACAAGATAAAACACTGTGATAGTAAAGGACTGCTTTTGGTTGTCCTTAAAAGTCGCCTGTCATGCATTAGTTTATCACTCTGCCTGTCCAATTTCAGAGCCAGGACTCGGGCTCAGAATCACAGTTGAACACATCCAGCCTCAAAGAGGCGCTGGAGCGATTTGACCACAGCCGCACACCCTCAACCTCATCCAGAAGTTCCCGCAAGTCCTCGTCACATGTCTCTGACAACACATGCACTTGTAAGTACAGACAGACAGGCGTTATGTGAATGGTGAAGCCCTGCTGCAAGATAGTGTAAAATCATGTATGCAGTCTAAGTGGACTCTTAATCAACAGTAATTATTTCTTTGTAGCAACAGCCTCCAAGCTACACATGGACACGGCCACACCTCCTCGACAGTCACTGGCCTCCACCATGGAGATGTCACAGCGTCGCTCATCCATCAGCAGCCAGGTGAGATTTGAATCTGAAGATCATCAGCGCATAATTAACAAGTTTTACTGTTTCTTTCTACAACAGAAACAAGACTTTGACCTTTCTCAACAGTGGTTTGAAAAAGTTTGCTCCTGTTCTTTGCCATCACGTTTTGGTTGTCTTTATGTTTGCAGTCTATGAGTTCTCAGACCACAGGCCCGAGTGTAACTCCAAGTCTGATCACCCAACAACAACAGCAACAACAACAGCAACAACAACAACAACAACAACAACAGCAACAGCAGCAGCAACAACAGCAACAACAGCAGCAGCAGCAGCAGCAACAACAACAACAACAACAACCCCAGCAGCTTCAGACAAATGTACAGGTGGGATTGCTTGCATCACTCCCGAGTGTCAATATAATTTTCCTCATTCATTCCAATATTTTTTTTCTCTGTCTAAAAAAATGAAGCATACGTTGAAAATACCAAATCTACAAACAAGCATTTAGGAGCTACAGCTTCACAGTGGAGGTTTTCTTAATTTGCTGGTGATTTATCCACCTGCTTCTTCGGAAGCCTATGGGTGTTGACTTCTGGTTGGTTTGTTGCCTCGCAACGTTATAGCTGACCGTGACCGACATGCTAGCTCAAATCATTAATGCTAAATTGTGGATAAAATGAGTTCAGGTACATGTGCAGTTGTTGGTTTCCACTAGTGAGTATGACAGCTAGGCTAACATCATCAGCTTTGTGGTCTCCATGGTGACGTAAACAGAACGTTCAACCGGAAGAGCAAAACCAACAACCGCTATGAACTGTGGGTAGTCAAGAAAAGGTGAAAAACCACGATTTGAACATCATTTTATTGTGTGTGAGAACGCATAGTCAGGAAGCTTAAACAAGTTAGCCGTTCTCTCTCTCTGCCTCTGTCTTTCACTATCTCTCTTTCCCTCTCTAACCCTTCTCTTTAACCCACAGCCGGTGATGGAGTTCTCAGCCCAGGTGAATGCCATGCAGCATCTGAAAGAGCAGCTGGAGCAGAGGACAAGACTGATCCAGGCCAACATCCAGCGGCAGCAGGAGGAGCTGAGACACATCCAGGATCAGCTGCAGAGGGTCCAGGGACAGGGCATACAGGTACGAAGATGACTCACAGAGCAGCACATTTTTCAAAAAGTCAAAATTCATCTAGTCATGCCATTAGAGCTTGCATTAATTTTGATAAATATTATATAAATAATAACACTTTGACTACCATAAATAACCCAGACAACTAAATTTAAGTTTAATAGTTACTAAGGATAATTGCATACTTTGTGATTCATTTAAACTGTATTCAATGCTATGTAGAGCACAGCAGTAGCAGTCAGCATTCTCCACATAAAGATACAAAAGCAGGCTATTTGATTTGAACAGTATGCAACCTCATTTCTTATTTTGAATATCAGCAGGTGTATAGTGCTTTGTCTTTTCCTTTTGTGTTCCACCTGACTTTGCCTGACCTAGATCAGAACAAGAATCATGCGTTCATGCATTATGTATTACTTTTTGTGCCTTTCAGAGGAAATAGCCACTCCACACTACCTTAGTGTGGTAATAGATTCTACTCTAAGTAAACCTTTTCTCCTATAATGTTAAAAACATAAAAGTGTATTTATAGAATGAAAGATAAATGTACAAAGATGAGTGCATCCAAACCAATGTGGCCTAACATTCTCAGCTTCCATCTCAACAGATGTTGCTGCAGCAGCAAGGTGGGGCAATGAATGTGCAGCTCCCACAGGTGGGGTCAGTCCAACAGACAACTACGCTGACTGGTCAGGTTCAGCAAACAACGATTAACCCTGTCCATGCTGGAACTCAGCAGCTCACCATTCAGCAGCAGGCCCAGCCCCCTCAGCAAAACCTGCAACAGCAGACAAATACCCTCACACAGGTGGGAGACACACACATATCAAACCACAAGAATTATATTTCTATATTTCTACAGCTAATATTTTAGTTCTCTGACAGCACAAAAGTTTTTGAACTTTAGACACACTTTGACTCTAACGCAACACTGTTCTTCGAAGTTGTAATGTTTACATCTCCTACAGATGACAGGAAGAGCCAAAGGGCTTTTTGTGTGTGTGTGTGTAATCATGTGACAGGCTCTACAAAGATCAAGTACAAGAGCTGTAAAACACAAAACTTCACATTTGTTGAGGATAGACTCCCTGCACGCCGTTGTACAGTCAATAATTGTTGCTCTTTTTTATCTTTCATAATTTGAACAACACGAGGCAGAACATTTCACATAAATGTTCTGTTATATGTATCATATGATGTATAATAGAAATCAATCGTGTCTTACCTTGGTTTAAAGGTGTTTTTTTTAACTCCTGAAGTGGTTTTTATACATTACAATCCACCTGCATCGTATGAAAAAGCAAAGGAGACTTTTAATTCATTGTTTATGACAAATTGACTTTAAATACTTTCCTCCATTGCTCCCCTGCAGCCCCAGCGTCAGTCCCAGCAACCTCAACAGGCTCAGGCCCAGACGCAGGGCTCTGTATCTGCTCCTGTTTACAACACCATGATGATCTCCCAGCCGGGGCAGCCCAACGTGCTGCAGATCAGCACCAGCCTACCACAGAACAACACACAGCCAGGCACTGCTGTGGCCACCTTCACACAGGACCGCCAGATCCGGTGAGTGAATGACGGCCTCACCTGAAAGTTAGAGAAATCTCTCATAATTCTTAATCTTTTTTTTTTTTTTATTCTCATTATTTGTTTTCCCTATTTCCTACTCTCCAGGTTCCCAGCAGGACAGCAGCTGGTCACCAAGCTTGTGACGGCTCCAATGGCATGTGGAGCAGTCATGGTACCCACCTCCATGTTTATGGGGCAGGTGGTCACTGCATACAACCCTTTTGGCGGGCAACAAGTAAGGACATAAGTCACTGAGCAGTTAAAAACACTGTAGGCAACATCAAAAGAAAAGCACGTCTGTAACAGAGTTCAAAGAGGAAATGGTCTTGTAAACATGTTTTTGTTTTACTCTGAGACATTTTAAGGCACTGTTTACTAACATGCATCCTGTTTTGAGATCTGAGAACTGATGAAAAATAATTCTAATATGGTTTAGATTTTTCTTTTGTTTGAAGTCAAAAGACACGTCATGTATCTGTTTTTGTTTTTTTAAACACTGTTGTCATATTTTAAACATTTCAATCGGAGGGATCAGAACGAGGTGCTGGAATGGAATTAATTAAAAAAGGATCTCTTTACGAGCATCACATGACCTACATTTCCAGAGAAAACACCATTTCACGTCTTGCCAGCCAATGTATGGCTGCATCTTTGTGCTATTTGCTATTTACTTGTATTTTATTCAGCAGGGAGGGCAGACCCAGACCCTGACTCTGCAACCAGCCCAACCTCAGCAAGGCCAACCTGACGGCCAAAACCAGACTGCTGTGGTGGCGCAGAGCGGCCAGCAGGGACAACAGCAACAACAGCAATTCCTACAGGTATCAGTAGAGGGCAGCAATGTAATATCTAAAAAATGATGTCTTGGGAAATCTCAAGATGTTAAGTTCTTCTTTTTGGTTGAAAAGGGTCTTTATCCTTGTCAGCATACATAAAGATGTATCATCTGATTTAACAGAATTAAATACATTTGAGTGAGGCGTATACTTTTTACTGGGGGAGAGGGAATTGTTTCTTTTGTCCCTCTGCTTCATACTTTTTGACATTCCTGCTCTGTTTTTCTGTCAGGGTACTCGTCTTCTTCACAGTAACCAGTCTACTCAGCTGATACTGCAGGCAGCTTTCCCACTTCAGCAACAAGGCACCTTCACCCAGGCAGCCCACCAACAGCAACCACAGCAGCAGCAGCAACAGCAACAACAACAACAGCAGCAGCAACAGCAACAGAGGCAGCAGCAGCAACAACAACAACAGCAGCAACAACAAACTCATCATCAAAGGCACCAGCAGCAGCTGAAACCACAGCCCCAGAAACAGCAGAAGGCTCCATCGTCACACAGGACTGACAGTGTCAGCAGCCAACCACAGTAAAGTGTGGAGGGAACATTTGAAAGACAGACAGCATGGAGAAGTGAAACTCGAACAGATTGCTGCATACGTGTGTTTTGGTCATATTTCCTTTTCCCGAAAATCGCTGCCCTTCCTTTCCTCTATCTAAAAGAAGTGAATCATAGGAAAGAGGAAAGCATGTGAGTCTTCAAGGAACTCACCAAGGATTGTCACCATGGCAACAGGATAGATTTAAATCACCAGAGGCAGAACTGTAAGAGAGCTTCAGTCTCCGTGGAAACCTGACAAGAACACCTTATTGCCATAGTAACGGCAGACTTTTTTTAAAGGCGTGTTAGTGGACTGACCTTGTACAGATTAACTGTATGATAAAAAGAAAAAACCATGTAAATATTCAATATAGCCTAACAGGAAACAGAAATGTGGTATTTTATATGATTGCATGGAAAGAATAACTGTGTAAGCTTTTATTAGTCGCTTTTGAAAATTGAATTTTTACTTTGTTCAAGTGTTTTCTGGTCAAAGATGGAGCTGTGACATGCTCTCTCTGATCCCCTCCCTCTCCCCCTTCTTGTCTGAAAAAAAGAAAGTCCAGAATAAGGCTTTAAACTTCAGTCGTTTGTTTCAAAAATGGACGGGCTTGGGTTCTTTTTGTTTTGTTTTGTTTTGTTTTGTTTTTTTAATTTTTGGAGGAAGTTGTGTTTTTAAACACTGTGTCCCTGAGACAGAAATGGCTCTTTTTAACTTTGTAAGAAAACCTGTTTGGCAAGAAACTACATTATATTATTAGTTAAACTGAAATATTCATGAGATGATCACTGTATGTCTAACAGGTCAAGTGATTCTAAGTGCCAATAACATAGTCAATTATGTTTTTATTTCAAGCAGACTATTCAAAGGCGTAAATATATTTTCCAACAAGATATTACCCCTAATAAGGTTCATGCGTGTGTATATAGTAGGGATTATTTTTTAACAGTCAGAGAGCCCTATACGTAACAAACAGTATATCCTCAACCTCCTGAAACTTTAGCACTTGATGTGGTTGTGTACAGTAAATCACTGTCAAGACCTAGTTGTTTGTAATCTGTGGTGTGATTCTGTGAGATAGTGTTTTTGAGAATACAATCTGTGTGCATGAGGGTGTCTGTGGTTGGTGTGTGTGTGTTTGTGTGTGTGTGTGTCTGCGCGCGTGTGTATGACTGTTGCCCCTTGTGTCTTATAATAATTGACTTAGTAAGGGTCTGAAGTTGCTGGATGGTACTTGTACTCTCAGGAATGTGGAAAGTTATTTGCTTCTGCCTCAGTCTGGAACCAGACCAGGAAGGATTAAACAGTGATGCTGCAGAAACCAGAGGAAGACATGACACAAAGGGTGTGTTGATTCAATCAAATTTGACCCAGATTTCGAAAGACCCTTCCCTGTTGATTCCTCATCAAAGTGGTATGGAGGAAGAAGTCTCCAAGTAGACTGAAGACTGTTTTGTTTTTTTTTTTCCTCTTATGACGGCATAGATAGAGAAACCAAGATTTTAAGAGCTCATTTTACCAGCATTTTTACTGCCTCACTCTCTTTGAAGCATCAATGTTTATCCTTCTTTCTATTCCTTGGCCTCAGAAATCCTCATGCAGTTCAATTTCCTCATCTCTCAGTTCTCTAACAGCAGTTAAAACCACGGCTGTGCCCAGGTCCATCTTATATAAAGATGGAAATGGGCTCTGCCCCTTGTCTACAGTTGAAAGCCATATCAAACAGAGAAGCCTTGGATTGGAGGAAGTATATTGGTTGGCAAAGGAGCTTTTAGAATGTGTTGTTTCGTCTCAGAGTATAGTAAAGACCACGTGATTGGATGAGTGTTTGTGTGATTTTAGCGTCTCCTTCTTGTATCACTTAGGGGTCATTATTGGTTTCCCCTGGCGATAGCCAATCAGTTCTTGCGTTGCAGTATAAAGAAATAATTGTAATATTCAAGAAACTTCCTCTCCAGTTGGGCTCAGTTCTCTGCAAGCCTGTGTGTGGGACAGCTCAACTTGAATACATGTTTGTGTGTGAAAGACAGTTTGTATGCATGTTAACCGTCACTGTAACCCAGTATATTTTCATATGGAAACAGATGTTCGACTGGAAAAAGAATCTATGTAAGGCAATGCAGAGCATTGGTCACCTGACTGGCTATAATGAATATAGGCAGTTTTATTGTTTTACAATGACAGACTGCACAACTAACACTTATCACATCAACAACACATCAGACCAGCCCCAAATAGTAAACCTCTGAGGAAAGTTTATTTAGATTGTCAGCATACAAGACGAAGCATAGACTAGTTGTTTTGACATTTTGTCCACAAATGAGGAGAAGCAGACATGTTTTTCATAGAGGGGCTTGCTATTTGAGTCAGGTCTACACCCGTCACTTCCCAAATGTGGATCCTCTATAGAATAGTTGTATTTAAGGCATCACTCTGAAGGGTAATTATGAAATAAGTTAGTTTGAGTCACTGATACCCAGCCCAAAGAATGTAAAGGTGTTTTAAAGAGACTAATGGATGTTGTAACTGTTGATTCTGGAAAATCTTTGACAAGCTTTGTGATGAATGAAACCAAGGGTTCTAGAAGAAAATCACATTTCACACTGAAAGAACCAACTTATAGAATCTGAACTACAATCTTATTTGCAGGCTCAGCATTGTAAAAGAACCTCTGAATGTTTCAACAAACTTTCTGTTTCTGGTTTTTGCAACAATTTTCTGACAACAACGGATTGGAAAAGTTGAAAAGCTGTTCAAAAATGAGGTGTAGGATATTCAAAATTGGTCATCATGGACATGACAGCTGGGCCCCTTCCTCCTCTCATAGAGATACACAGATCACCTGTCCACTACAGTTTGGTTCTAAAGAGTTCTAGTTCCAGTATAAAACTGTACACATACACAAAGCAAAGAACACCAGTATTCATTGTAAAACGGTGCTATGCTTACCTGTACTGTATGTATGTATATCCTTCTGCTCTTGAACTGTGCTCCTTTATCTACCCCAAAGTCAAATGTATTAATAATCAATATTTTGAAGCAAAATGTTTGCAATTATTATAACCCCCCTTTACCCTCTTGGTCAATTTGAAAATAAAAACAGTTGCAAATATTATATGTGACACATGTCTGCTGTAATTTTGATTTTATCTGTTGTCGTGTTTAAGAGGCCCCTGTATTTATCCACCACTTAAGAATAGATTAAATGGGTTGGTGTCAACTCTATGATTCATCCTCATGGTCTCCAGAGGATGACCTCCAGTGTCTCTAAGGATTCTACTACTTGTGTCTACTGACGCATTGAGGCTCATGTTTTCGATCTGAAGTGAAAGTTTAACTGTGGTTATAGTCATTTATTTATTTTATTTTTATTTTCAAAATTCTATAATATGATATAATAGTCCCAAGGACTATGGTAAGCACCAGACTTTTATCTGGCTCTACCAGGAGATGAAAGACTTAGTTTGAAGTCATAACCATACACAGATTGGGTGTAAAAACCTGAAACTCTTACAACCTGACCTTTGATTTTGCAGTGATCGCTGCGTTACTACATATTTATCTGATGTGGGGGTGATGCCATTGCTTCTCCATCAGGTCATATTGGATTGATGTTAAAACATAATAGTGTGACATCAAAGCCTGTTATTGGGATGATGGCAAGATCTAACATTTGTTTGACTTAATAACCTAATGATGGGTTGACTTTAGGACCTCATGTTACTTTGTTGCCACAACCTTACATTGGAGTGACTTTAAAACCAGACAATGGTTTGACTACCTAGCCTGACATTTGTTTGGAAAGCCATTATCCACATTATCAACACAAAGGGAAACCCCACAAGGAATGTGATTGCAAAACCCTTCAGTAATTACTTGTTTTGGGTTTTGCAGATTTAAATACATTGAAATACCTACAAAAATGTCCATAGTACAGTTCATGGATGAAAACATTTTATGTCCACAATGGGAAGGCCCTTGCCTCGAATTCAGTGTGTGTTTAAGTAGATAGCTGTGTTCCAATCAATCTGGTTTGTTATTATGTATTTTCCAATCATTATTTGCTTGTTCATGGTTTATTAAGTTTAGTATACAGGAGGTAACCTTTATTATGATTTGGCGCTACTATTCATAAAGCAGCTAAAACTGGTTCCTTATTTATTGACTAGATGTATTCAACAGATCTGAAAAATGACCAAGGACACTCTTCAGTTGATTCTACCATCACAGGTACACTCTTTATTATTACAACTCTACCAACTGTATCAAAACTGAGATCCTCAAAACCAGGCTGTCTCCTTGTTGCCCTCTATGCATTAACTGTCACAACTAAAAGCATACAGTATTATGAAAAAAATCTGAAGGCACATCTCTATTATATTTACATTGCATACATTGTTTGACATAAATCAATTAAAAGGGGCACATTAATCGGCTCCTACACACCAGGCTTCAGGGAAGAGAATGAACTTAAGGAAGCCTAAAATACCTACAGCTTTACCCCAGCCAGTCTTTATGAGTAACTGTACTTGAAGCGACTAGATACATGTGGGAGTCAGTGTTTTCACAACTTATGGCTTTAGTATTTGTTAGATGTTTTACTTTTTCACAAGCTCTCAGCACATGTTTATTGCTAAAAAAATGTAAAAAAAAAAAAAAAAAAGATTTTAAGAGGAAACAGTCTAATATGGTGGAATTGCACCTTTTAGCTGAGAGTGAAAGAGAGGAATGACACAGCTGTAATGTAATTAAATAAGATGTATAACCACCAGCAGCTTACTTTGCTTTTCCCTAAATTTATTGTTTCTATGGGGACTGCCAATTGCTCTGGACTTCTTGACTGCATTATGCTAATAAGAGACTTCACAAGTGCTAAAGTGTGAGACTTTGTTGCATGTTTTGGAAATGGAGCGCGTTCCTGCTAATTCAGCACCATGGACAGGGCCAGCTGTCACTTCACTGAATACACCAGGAGGGCTGTGTTTTCAGAACAGCAAGGCACCAATTCATTACCATCTTTTATTTTTTCAATTTCTAAGGCTTGAGGGGAACATTCTGTGTTTTAGATAACAGGCTGTTTGCCAAAAAGGCCTTTGGCTGTTTGGCAGCTTTGGATTTTGAAATGTTTTTATTGTTTAGAGCCAGCCAGGTATTGTCTTCCCAGAAGTTATGTTGCTGTCTAATTTAGATAATGCATCAGATCCTTAAATTTCTTGCAAATTTGACATTGGGTCATTTTTAAATAATCTTTGCAAATAAGTTCACTTCATATAAGTTGCAAAGCACACAGGGTTTGAAAGAGACACACTTACTGTTTCCCCATGTCTCCTGTCATTTTTCTCTATTCTTAAAACAGTAAATGTACAGATGATAACCTACAAAATCTGCTTTACTGTATCAAATGAAAACAGACTGAAAACTCCATTTAAAAAAAAGAAAAAGAAAAGGATCCACAAAGGATCAAAGACCAAACAAACAAAACGTTACAGTCCACTCGTTACAATACCAACTCACTCCATCAAAACCCTCAACCCAAGATCCAGTGAATATTCTTTAGTCATAGTCCGTATTTTTCCCCAAAGCATTTAAAGGTGTTATCTAAGGCTGAATGCGAGCCGGAGCTTCCCCCTGCTGATGACTGCAGTTGCATCCGATGAGCAGTTAGTGCTGAAGTCTGCTTTACAAAGACATGCACCTGAAGTACCTACATAAGAAATAGATTCTTGGGGACACTAGATAGAGTTACTGAGAGCCAAATGCTGGGTCTTTTATTTACAGTGTGTGTGTGTGTGTGTGTGTGTGTGTGTGTGTGTGTGTGTGTGTGAAAGAGAGCCAGAGAGCGGGAGAGAAGGAGATGCAGAAAGGCCAGTGTTTGTTAGTGGTTGACAGGTGACGCTGTATTTTGTTCTTCTGTGATGATGATGATCAGGGAGGTAGGGGGAGTTGTGTGTTTAATAGCGATATTTGTGTGTGTGTGTGTGTGTGTGTGTGTGTGTGTGTGTGTGTGTGTGTGTGTGTGTGTGTGTGTGTGTGTGTGGGTCAGACATAGTCTTGGAAGACATCAACAGTATGTTGCAGTAAAGGCTGGGTGGGTGCTGTCGTGCTGCAGACAGAGCTCAGCCTCCGCGATGGCGCCCTCTGCTGCTGTGGATGACCAGTGTTGTTGCTCAGGGTCAGGTACACCTGAAGAATAATTACACACATGATAAAGACGGTGTGATAAAGACTGATGACACTGAGATCTTCAGCATGCCTAAATCAAACTACCAAATGCACAGGACTGCTTGAATTCATAGAGGAAGCCCCTTCACCTTTCTCTGTTGGCACACAAAATGTTCGCAAATGTCTCTTGAGGTGTTCGCAGATTTTTCTATTGTAGGCTATGTATGAGTTAGAAGTTCAAAGAGAGTTACTAAACTGATTAAAAATGGATTAGGGATTAAAAAATACAGATGTTGCTGTAAATATTGAGGTTTTTTGGCTTTTTGTTTCTGGCAGAGATTTGCAACATGTGAGTCAGGACCCCTACATGATGCTTTGAAATTAATGTCATGGCTTACTAGATTAAATCAAGTTATTTAGGTATAAATCATTTCTTTTGACAATGTTTTTTTTGTCTATCAGTGCCTTTCCAGAAATTTTAATTAAAAGAAAAAATTGCCAGTATATCACTTCCCAATGTAGCAACTTGTATGCTCTAAATTATTGGGATAAATTTTCATTCAGGAGTAACAAGCAAAAACGGTTTGGAACAACTACTTGACAAACTAAACTGCACTTGAAAAATATTGAGTACCTTTTAAGATAAAAAAAAATCTAACAACCTATTTCTGACAACATAGGTTGGGAAATCCAACTAACTCTAATGCTTATACACCTGGGAAACTTTAATTGCTTCATTACTCATCTCTTGCCCTCAAGAACAAGAAAGCAACAAACTTAATTGATTGCATGTCTCCATGCACTCACATTTTTAGTATTTTCAGACAGCAGCAGCTCTGTCCTCTCCACCAGCTTCCTGAAAGAAGGCCTCTTCAACGGATCGTTATCCCAACAAGACAACATCATGTCATACCTAGACAGGTGAAACTGAGGGTTACACATGAATGGCTTTACCAGCAAAAAAAAAAAGAGAAAAGAATCAATAAGTAATAAAAAGAAAGTATATCTTTATGTTTGCCTTTAATTGTTTTTCTCTTTGCAAACATTCTTTGCAAATGTTAAACATTTATAATACTTTTATAATACTGTGGACTCTTTCATTAAGTAAAAAACTGTCATCACAGTAAAAGAGATATTTGGTTACTAAATCAACTGTGTAGTTGCAAGTTATAGTTATTGTACTTAAAGTAAACTCAAAGATACACACTTACATCTCGACAGGAGCAAACTGTGGCCTAGTCATCCTGTGACCCTCCTGTATCATCCTGTAAAATGCTGATCCCACTTGCATCCCTGGGTACGGACTGTTACCTGCAACACGGATATGGAGTGTTGAAACACTTTCACTTAATTGCCATCGTAATCATATTATATTACGAAGAGGTGAGGCTGTTTTTTTAAGTGATATATATGATTTAATCTGATTCACCTCACTATGAGTTTTTTTGTCGAGAGCAACATGAGAGCTTCTAATGAGGCACCAGTCTCTAACGGATGATGATAATGGCCCAAACATTATGAAACAGATGCAGCAGCAAATGCCTAGTTAGAAATATTACCCAGAGAGAAGATTTCCCAGAGCAGGATGCCATAGGACCATACGTCACTCTCGTAAGTGTAGACACAGTCGAAGATACTCTCAGGAGACATCCACTTGACTGGCAGACGAGCCTGCAGGAGAGAGAAATGATTACAAAAGCGGTACAGAACATGTTAATTGGCTTATTCTTATGATAGAGTAAAATTAAAATCAATCTTAAAATATTTAAATTTCCCGTTCAAAGCTCAGGCCACCAATTTCCACAGCTACATCAATGAGTGAGCACTGGCTTCATTTAATTTTTTTTCTGTTTGTGACACAGAGGAGAGTTTAATTCAAACCAAAAATGATGAAAATTATGTTGTGTAAATTCTAGGAACTAGATACTGAGGAATTAACTGGTTTTTAATTTAAAAACAAATGAATATGAATAAAAAAATTGCATTATCATGCACTTTAAAAAGTGGCAAATTTCTCTCTTTTCCGTCATTTTTTAGACATGTGTAACGTTTGACTGATGCAGCAATAAAATCTCTTCTTGCAGCCCACAATATTGATTTTTGCTCAGCCAGACTATAAAGGTGCATGCAGATGAAGTACTGAAAAAAGAGCAAAGATGAAAGACAGAAAGGAAAGGTCAGAGAGAATGAGTGACAGACACTCACATTGCCCCGGAGAACATAGCTGGCATCAGTAGTGATATCTCGTGCCAAACCAAAGTCGCAGATCTTTGCTACCCTGCCGTGAGTCAGCAGAATGTTTCTGGCTGCAAGATCCCTGTGGATACACTTCTCACACACACACACACACACACACACACACACACACACACACACACACACACACACACACACACACACACGCGGAAATGAGTCCTGACATTGTAACCGGTTTCTGCAGTGAGAGGCTGACTCATAGCATACACTGAAACAAGGCGAGGCAAGTGTTGTTAAACATCAAACACAAAAGGCCAATAGGAGGTGATTTATACAGCACATAAAAGCAGAACTGCTATCTGTTAGGCAAAAATAAATCAACAAGTAAAGGCAATATAAATATAAAGGATATGAAAGATAAGAGTCAAAAGAAGAAACAGCATAGTGATATTTCTCACATTTTTGGACAGGTACATTTTCTTTAAAAATACCTTTGAGTTTAATAAAAGCAGTGATTGGGTCAGAGAAATTTCACTTCAAATGGTTTTACATTTACATTTTTTAATATATCACTCGTAGCTTAACTATAGGATATGAATGTAGTTTCAGTGTGTATGGTTCTGTATGTAAAGACCCTATTAATGGACAGCAATCCAGCACATGATGGCTCTTAGCCAAAAAAAAAAGATTTACAAACAAACAGAAGCTCTTTAAATCTCTGCTGTAACTACTCTATAAATAAAGCACACAGTCTGTAAAAGCCTTACGTTCTTCGAGGTGATGTACTCCATTCCTTTTGCCACCTGGTAGGAAAAGCTGAGGAGATCTTCGGCATCCAGGGACAACTCATCTATGTGGTCTAGAATATGATGGCATAGTTAGCCTATGTGAATTAAATAAAAGGTTACCAGAGACTGTATATAAAGAAGAATGAAATAAATCTGTATCCCAACTATCCATTACTAGCTGGGGCTGTTTCTGTGATTGCCATGATTCTATGCGCTCTACTACCTGGATGTAAACAAGCACATATGATCAATAGCAGATAGCATCTTGCAAAGGAGTTTAGCAGTATTTTGATTGGTCTGCTCTTATCATATCATGCTGATTGGGTCAAAAGTGTTCATTTTTCTGCACCATTGGGCTTTAATTAGTTTTTTGATGCTACATAAATGGTATAACTCCATGATTGACAGCTGTGTGACTAATGTGGCTCCTGGGACACTGTGCGCACTGGATTAGTACAGCAGAGCAAGAACGAGAGGGATAATGGAACAAACACTGACTCAACAGTCTGCAATTTCTCTAAATGTGAGAGTCTGCCTCAAATAAACTCAGGAACCTGTCACACTGTAGACTGTACAGAGTGATCTATTGCATTTTATCAGTTAGTTAAATGTACGTTTTAAATAGTGGAGGGAGGAAAAGATTATTAACAGCTCCAGGGGTCAATCCCTGCTGTGCAGACTCTTGCATTAAAAATACCACCAATGTGGTCCTGTTACAGGATATGTTCAGTTTAGCAGGTAAATACTCCATTCAGGACTGGATTGAGTTGAAGTGGATTGTTGTCTAACATGAGTCTGGTTCTTCTAAGGTTCTTGACCTCTGTCACAGTGACTCCACATTAAAAGGTTAAGGACGTCCTCTGTCCAGCTAATCATAGGCTCTGTGGAAATTAGCACTATCAGGATGAGCATGCATAGTGCAGCTTTGGAGATAATCTCAGTCACACTGAAAACACAAAACTGGAGCAAATTGCGCAAAGAGCTGCAAAACATTGTGGATATTTGGTGCATTAACATTATTAATGCAGCATGCTTTGCAAATGATGAGCAATTCTTGCTGTAATTAACCGCCACACTCCATTCTTAGTGAATTTCTCCCCAGAAGTATGTGACAACAAATGTAGAAGGAGGCTTCCTACCTGGCTGGTTGCACCTTTCTTTGTCAGAAGGACGCATGGTCATATATCCTGTCTCAGTCATATCTGTGCTGCTTGATCACACACACACACACACACACACACACACACACACACACACACACACACACACACACACACACACACACACACACACACACAAAGACATACCAGTTCATCAATTTTTGTTCAGTCTTCTGCATTTACAATCAGTAATTGGTTAAACACTCACTCCAACATACCTCAGAGGCTCCGCTTGGTTGGAGATGTTGTGATAGGAACCATCACCAACCTGGGAGTTGAGGAAAGACTCTCTTTTTCTGCGCAGGAAGTTAAGGAGGTCGCCATAGCAACAGTATTCTGTGATCACCAAAATTGGGCCTGGCAGGATGCAGAGATGTAAAAGAAACCTCAGTGTTCAGTGGTTTTCAAGCCACATGACAGCAAATCACAACGAAAGACAACAGAGACACAGACCTCTCATTAAAAGCCCATGTGATGTGGTTTTACAGCATGTCCTCAATCAATAAAAACTAATCATGATCAATGTGACATATCTTTGCTCAACATCTACAAGAAAATCACGAGTATTTTGTGTTTTGGCCTTAATAATCTACTCCTGCAAACTTGTGCAGACACATAATGTAAATGCTGCAGTACAATCAATGCTGAGGCTAGACAGGTACATAATATTGATCTGACTGCTCTGTAGATTTGTGACCAGTCAAACCACATCACGTCATCATATCGGATTTAGCAAAGAGGGAAAAACTGACATCAAGTCAGCAGATCAACATGTCTGTGGAGCCTCTGTTAATACTTACTGTAACACGGTCAGTCAATACATATGTAATAAAGATGCAAAAGCAAGAAGTTAGAGACCAGACCTAATCTAATCCAGACATGACTTCCTCAGTAACTATGTTTGGTATCCATAGTACCAAACTTAGTTCCTCCTCTCACCTCCGACAGTGCAGGCTCCCAGCAGGTTAACAATGTTTACGTGGTTTCCAAGGTAGCTGAGGACCTTCAACTCGGACATCAGTGCTTCCTTCTCCGTCGAGTGAGCGTTGGCTGGAATGACATCATCAGGACATTTAAAAACTCACAGAGTCTCGTGTATAACAAAGACAAGCACAGACAGGCTGTGTATGAAATCACACATAGTTTACAGTGTAGAGCACGAGATTTGTGGTCCACTATCTTGAGCGCTCATGTTTCTGTAAACATCGTAATTAAAACAACAGTTTAACTCTTCGCTTTGACAATTTATTACTCAGAGCATCTCTATCAACTAAAAGATTAAAGCAGAACACATTTATCTTACTTTTTCCTTTTGAATTGTCACGGATTTAGTGTTTTGAATTAGGGAAAGGAGATTGTTTGGAAAGGGATCTGAACCAAATCAGCAGGTATAAGGAGCACCTGTGATGTTTTCCCTCAGTTAGTGGCAATGAGCTGAGGAAGGATAATAACATGAAGGTCTGAAGTCTTGGTGGTCATTTGGCTTTGTTTGCATACTTTTTTGAATCACAGTTTTGATTTAGTGAATGTCAGTAGGAAGTCTAAGTTCCTACAGCATCTTTTGGAATTAATTTTCATAGGTCCCATTTTTATTAGCTTTAATATTAGTTTCCCAGATTGATCCCTTTCCCTCATTTTTTTCTATTTTGGGGAAACATAGCAAAATACATTTCTTTGATACAACCTGATGCGTTCTCATAAATATTGTTATGAGGTTTTGTGCTTGATCCAAAAAAGGCAATTGGATATGGTAAAATAGAAAATATAACCCTCTAAGGGGGGTCCTCAGTATGTCAACAATTGCCACATGGGGTCATTAGCACAGTCGTTCACCCAGTTCCTGGGAGTCGTTGGCGTCACATGATCCTTGCAATGAGTGTAGCTTCTTGAGTAGAGAATACAAATCAGAAAAACTGTCAAATAAAATGTCCTTAAAATGTAAATGTTCCCTGTCTGAAGAGCTGGCTCTGTGCTGAGCCATGGGTCTGAAACTTTTAAGATCTAAGTGAATGACTCTGCTAATGACCCCATGACACAACCTTTACAGGCTTAAATTTTCTGGCTCTGTCCACCAATCTGTTTAGAACTTAAATGTCTTTCAGAGGACAGATGGAACATCCTCAACACTTCTACAAAGCCTATTTACCTTTGTTGGATCAAGCTTGGACATGAACTGGATGACTGAGAATCTTCATTTGCATTGCTATGAAGTCATTTAAAAACATCATTTTTTAAAACATCAACATTTTTTAAAAAAGATAGAAATTGCATTAATAAAACTTTGAACTGAGTTGATAATGTCTGATTCAATGTTTTCTACAAAGACAACAGGATCAGATTTAACACAATTTCAAGCAGTCAAACAGAAACAGCTGAATACGCCTTTTACTATTTCAGTACAAAAGAGTTCCGAGAACTTTTCTAAAGCATAACAACAACTTAGGTTGTTTCAGTTGCACACAGAACCCTGAGGCAGATTTATGATGTCTGGATGTAAAAATCTGTGGTGTAATGAAAGCTTTGCAAATCACTTGCGCTTTAGCTTGAGGATCATAAATACTGACTTAGGTTTAGACAGCAAGAATGGTCTCTAGAGAGGGGATCATACTCAAAGTCTGCAGATCAGGGAAACAAGCCTCTAAGTTACAAATTTAAATTAACAATAAAGAAAATCAGAAAAAGATAACACATGCACACACACTTACGTTTCAACATCTTAACAGCAACAGTTGTAACAGTATCTGCAGAGCAAAGTCCGTACGCTGTGGCCCTCACTACTTTTCCAAAAGCACCAGAGCCCAGAGTTTTACCTGAAGGACCAAAAACAACAAATACACTTTTAACACATGAAAAATTAGAGTCATTGACTCAAAATGTCTGTTAGTCTCTGACTGAAAACCTATAAGAACTGTGTGTGAATGTTTGGTTTAAAATTGTGGCACACTTTTTCTTACAATATCAGATCAGTTTCCAAATAATTTGTAATCAAAGTAATATGTCGATAGGAACAGCCTTTTTGGTCATACCTGAAACTTGAAAACAACGTATTTGTCTGACTTAGGCTACAATAAGATTTTTTTAAATCAAGTTAAGAACAAACTAATCAGCATGGCAGACTGCATTTATTACATACAGCATATATTGTAACCATATGCACAAACAGGCTGTCATACCAAAGCGCAGCTTCTGTCGAGGAAACTCCCATTTCGAGTCATACGGCAGCTGTGTGGGGTCAATATAAATGTAGTTGTTGCCATGAATACTGTCGATCACCTTCCATTGGATCTGGAACTTTGGTTTCTGTCAAAGTGTGGAAAGAAAAGGAGGGGTAGCTCTTATTGTTTATGCGTGACGTTCATGCTTGTATGACTTTCATGTACTCTCAGTTAAATCTCAGAGTACTCAGTGCTCTTAAGTTGTGAGTCTAGACTTTCTCCAGATGATGCCACTGTGAATTCAAAAACCAATCCTCCAGGAGTCTGACTCATGTGAGTGTAATGAGAGTAGGGTAGCCTGAGGCATGATCAGAGTATCAAAAAAGCCTCTGACTACAACGTGTGCACTCTGAATGGATGTCTGATTAATATCAGATTCATTAGAAGACATTCATACTGATTAAAAAAAAACACATCTCTGCTTTTATCTGCTGAAAGTCATACCAAGAAGAACTAGTCTGGTCTGAAAAAGAGGATTTTAACTTGAACCATGATAAGCATGAGTCATGAATAAATGAGAGTGGGCTGTTTGCCAAAAACTTGTGCTTAATTTTCTGTGATGCAAACTGTGTCAGTGGACTTATAAGCACTAAAAGTGCTCTATGAACTAATTTACAGCATTGATGGCAATTAATTTGCATGATTTATGAGTGATATATGACGACACTTTTACTAAGATTAAACTGTATTTCATTATTGAAGTGATGACATTGCATTTCCTTACGTATAAGCAATATTACCTGCATGTATTTATAGAGCAGCACCACCAGAATGAGGCTTAGACAGACCCCAGTGGCCACCATGCTAATCAGAACAGGAGTGAAGAGTTTGTGGGGCACAAGGCGTTCTGAGGGGAAACACACACACAAGAGAGCAGAAATCCTGTTCAGCATTTGCTGTGTACACAACATGCTACTGGTGCACACACACACATGCACACTTGCACAGTCCAGCCCTCATCTTCCAGAAGACAGCTGGAGCAGTGGTGTTTGTATGTGTGACGAGGATTAGTCACTCTACACCATCTAATCCCAGCCCGCACACTCAGCATTCACTAATCTTACTCAATCTGTGCCCGCTTATTTCTTGCACCTGGCTTCAGCAGACACCAAGAACATAATTTGTCTGTCTATGTGCAAATAATTTACCACTATGGAGAGCTAATACAACACCTCTGCATGTGCAAGACACTGAAGAGTCGTACCACTTATGGAGAACAGTGTGTAGGCCTCTTCACCCTCCACACTCGCCACACACTCCAGGGTGTGATAGTGAGCGTGCTCCTTGGTAACGTTTAGTCGGCTCTCCACCTCACTCCTGCCAAAGGCGGACTCCGTCACCACTGTAACCTCTGGAGTTTCCCAGTGTGTGGCATTGGGCATTTGTGAGCACCTGTTGAGAGGGGTACAAAGTATAAAAAGATGTCCCGAAGTTTTCTTCTTAGCCGCCTTTCAGTGTTTATATTATTAAATATATTTCAGGAGCAAACTGTAGCGTCAACAAAACCAATCAGCCAAGCTGTCAAAGATCAAAAAGAGAACAACAAGACTTACAGAGACAAAATAAAGGGCAACATTTTGAGTGCTTTGGGAATTTAGTGAGAAAGATTATCTCTCAGATGAAAAATGACTCGAGTTCTCTTGAAAGGCTCCTCCTGGAAAGCTAAAGACCCTCTAATTGCATATAAATGAATTCTGCTAATTGTCAAAAGTCCAAAAAATGCCCTAATTTCCTTGTGTCAGGATCATGATACTCTTTATGTAAATACCCAAAGGTTGTTTACCCAGAGATTTAAGATTAAATTGCCAATTACTGTGTACTAATGAATCATTTTATTCTATAATTTTCAACCACAGCAAATCGCTGCTTTTTTCTAATCACTTAAGCCCATAAAACCCCAAATGCTTATTCAACCAAACTTTTAAAAGCCTTATTATGTCTTGACAAACAGTTAAAAAATGACAGTTGGCTCATTGGCCTGAATGCTAATGAGACTGCGAGATGATATAATCCTTTTAACAAACTTTTGTTTCAGCTCCCACGAGCATGTCCTGCTCTCAGAGGAGCTGCCAGACAAAACAACACAGGATGAGTCATGTCTGAGATTATTGTGAGGAAAACACACTGATGCTCAGTTACAACTGTTTAACAATGGCCAAAGAGTCACAAGTTTGAAGTAATTGATTTAAAATCTTATTTATGAAAATAGTCACTTTGTCAGTGTCTCAGTAGATCTGCTGAAGGAAGAGCGGAATGAAACTTTCAGGATGTCAAAAGATACAATCAAGCTTTTGATTAAAGAGGGGGTGTTGTGCTTTTTTAATGAGGCAGACCTTAGTGTTTGAGGTCCACCCCTCCAACATGTCAGGAACTCTTGTGAAGATCTTGTGCTTTTGTTTGTAGAACAGACTGTTTTGACCACTTCAGAGATGGGTTCAGGGATTTCAACAACATATAAATAAATGTAGCTGTTTGAAATTCAGGGTATTTAGTATGGAGGACCAGCACTGTTACTTTACCATGTTTCAAATTTAAGAAAGCATAATACCCCCTCTTTAAAGATAATTGTGTATGTTTTTTTTATAGAAGATTTCAAATACAGCATAAAGTCACATAAACACTTGTGAGATAGTGTTGTGATTTCTGTTGAAAGAATACCTTGTATGGGGCTGCTCACAGAAGTACCAACTGATTTTAGGGACCGGGTGGCCGGCAGCAATGCACCGAACCTGTCCGTCAACAGGTCCTTCCTGGGCAAGTATAACCGGTTTGCCTGAGAAGAAAGGTTGGTCGGCAGATTAACAAAAAGAAAGATAATAAAACTAAAAGATACTGTTAAAGTATTACACTTTATGCAAATAACGTCCTGTATTATGCATGTAACTTTGTCTGTTTATTTTTTCTTTTTTTGTATTAAGATTTTTTTTGTGTTTTGCAAATAGCTGCACATGACACAATAATGAAATCAAACCAGTCATATGCAGAAGCAATATAAACAGTGTGATGGATACTCACTGTTGACATAGACATGAAAGAAATGTTCCACAGCTGCGTCCTCGTGACTGGCTGAGAACTCGTAGATCCCGCCCTCTGAACCAAGGACTCTCACTAGTTTGAGCTCGCTGATGTATCTAATAGAGCAAACATGTATTTTAAATCCTCCTCTGTTTGCACACACCTGTGTACCTACAAATTAAATATTCTGAGTTTGGAGTACCTGTATTTTCGGCGGTAGATGGTGATGACATGCTCGGTAGTGTTGAGAAGCTTTTTGTTGTTGTAAGACCATGATAGGGAGCTTGATGCTGGGTAGGCATCAAACTCTACTTTGAGGTTCAGGCTCTCGCCTTCCTTCACTTCAGCCTGGACTGGACTTGGAACTCCCAACATGGTGATGAAGCCTTGCTCTGGAGGACAAGAGAAACAAGGAAAGTCTTTAATCCATTACAGTTTAAAAATGTCTCACAGTCTTTTGGGAAGTCACAGAAACTTCTTAAAAAGTATTTTTCTTCTTTGTGTGTGTGTTTTTTTACACTTTAGAAACAGCAGAAATAGTCATTTTCTGATACTGATCAATCTACATTAAAACCACAACACAGATATTTTTTCCCGAAATGGCAAAATGTGCCTGTATAACTTAAAGTTATGATTCAAACTGTAAAAAGATCACCTCTCAAAAAAAAAAAAAGCAAAAAAAACAAAGCAGTCAGTCCACTTCATATGCAAAGTGCTGACTCACAAAATTTGTATTCAGTCTTAATGTTTGATTTGCCACTTGTTTGAACGGAACAAACCCCCTTACACACTGAAAAATCAACAAACCTATCATCAGCACTCACCGCGGACATCCAGCTGCAACGCTGTGGAGCTGGTGCCTCTCTCGTTTTGGGCATGGCAGCGATAATTTCCTGAGTCTGACTGGTTGACAGCTGTGATCAAGAGTGAGGTGGCGCGTCGATAACCACGGGAACCAGAGAGGATGTGTGAAGTGTGCGATTCATCAGGATGCTGCAAGGCATCAGAGACAGGGTGCACCGTGGGATTGGCACTGATAAGATTTAGTGTTTTTAAAGTATCATGCACTGGATAATGCTGTAAAACATTGCACTGAAATGTCCAAAAACATGAAACATGTTCTCTATGGATCTATGAGTCATAAAGCCCTGATATAGCCAGCTCCAATTTTAACATCACACTGTTTTTGCACTGGAAAGGAAAATTCCCATTGAAATACCCAGAAAGTTTTATCTATTTACTTTTTTTTACATGTTTGTCGAAAATAACAGGAATAAAGACACATCAATCTCACCGCTGTTAAAGGAAAATCCCACTTAAGACTGATGTCGGGGTTGATGTTGGTGGAGCTGCAGGTAATCTCAAACTGCTCCCCTTTCCTGAGGATGACAGTGTCTCTCTGGGACAGCATTACAACTGGAGTCACTTCTGGCACTGGATCAGAAAATGAGATCGCAAGATTCTCATAAGTGATTGGCTTTTTTCATTTTCTCTCATCACATTTCCCTTAAACCACAGTCGCAAGGGTTTTTGGGTCACTAAGGTTAAGACCTTTGCACTGCTTATTCAAAGCAGCTTTTTATTTATGAGTCTGATTTATTCTGTTGTATGATAAAAGCTTCAATACTGGGGATCACTCCAAGTCTACATCTCTGTTTACAACAGTGGTGCTCTTTAAAAAGCTGAATGACATTCATGAACACCTTGGCCACATATACTGTATTCATAAATTACTCTTCAAGGTGACTGCTATTTGTTTAACTGTGAAGGTTCCTTCAAAGGACAATGACACACTAAAGCATGCTTATGCTCACATGACATTCCACACAAGCACAGTATTTGCATATGCAGACACTTGCAGACTTAAAAACCGGATGATTATCTCCCACCATTAAGAGCTTGCTGACGTCAATTCAGCGGCTGTGTTTGACCAAGACGGCGGTAATTCTATTTACCCTAAATGCTGCCTTCATGCACCGTTACAAAAGCTGTCTTCAGTATGGGACTCTAATCCCTCTGCTAGGCCCTCCCTCACGTCTCATTTCCTTGCTCCCTTTTTGCATCAGACAGAGAGACATTACACCTCCCCGCTCCACCCAGCCTCTCTCTTTTTCACTGTCTAGTCTTTATCAGACTAGTCTGATAAAACTGATGCACTGCTGGGACAAAAAGAAATATGATCCGTTTCCACTGACGTAAGCTCAAAATGCTTTTGGCAAACATTTACTGTTTATATAGCAGATGAGAAAAAAAATATTAGCTTGACCTCTTTTCCTAAATCACAGCTGCAATGTTCATAGTTCTGAGAGGTTGTTTTATCCCAGTGACCCTAAGCTCTGGCATGATGCACTGAGGTCTCTTGTAAGTCAAAACAGTTCTGTGACAGGCATTGTTAAAGATGGTGGGTAAATGGGATGAGCTTTTTCATCATGCTAACTTAATGTATCACTATTAATTATGAACTTTACGAGCTATGTGCCCTATAATTTCCTGGAAAGGGGTTTCTTATGAGTCAAGCCGTTCAATAATATATGAATACTAAAACAAAACACTTTACCTTTTAGTCACACGTTACAAGCATGGACAGTATAATACATGGACATAGTGTCTGTGGCATCTGTTTCTTATACAGAGTTTGGAAGCCTAGCCTGGGCTGTTTAAATTAACCTTACTCTTGTTAAGTTTGAATGAGGCAAAGAGAAGGCACTGAGGCGGCGTTTTGTCTGATAATGTATCTTTCCTATCAGTGTTTATGTCTTTGTGTTTTTATGTTTCTTAGGACAGGATGTAACTGAAATGCAATTTCCCTCAGGATAAATAAAGTATTCTGAATCTGAATCTGAATCTGAAATCAGCCATGAAACTCGAGTTTCATAACTTTGGGAGTAACAAAGTTTGTGAGGGTGTGGGGATAGACAAATGATCTACCAGACCCAAACTGTTGTAAACACATTCGGTTTTGCTGTGAAAATCATCTATTTTAAATTGTTGTGTATATGGTTTTGTGTCTCCCTCAGCCAGCCTCAATTAGGCACTCGATGAATTGCAGTCTTTAGAACTTCAGCATAGGCCTCATAGCTTTAGACTGAAGGTTGCTGCTTGTTTGTGACTCTTGGGTTCCTAATTTCACTCTGTTTAGTTCAAAACAAGCGGCAACCTCCAGTCTGAAATTATGAGACAATGTGGAAGCACATTGCGGCTATGGCTCAGTTGGTAGAGTTGTCGCCCCACAATCAGAAGGTTGTGGGTTCCAGCTCCTGCAGTCACATGGCGAAGTGTCCTTGAGCAAGACACTGAACCCCAGTTGCTCCCACTGTTGTTCAGTGGTGTATGAATGTGGTGTGAATGTGTTAGCTATGGCTGATGGCTATATTAGTTTCAGTTGGCCATCAGTGTGTGAATGTGGTGTGATTGGGTGAATGAGGCTAGCAGTGTAAAGCGCTTTGAGTAGTCGGTAAGACTAGAAAAGCGCTATATAAGTACTGGTCCATTTACCATTTACCATTCATTTTACAGTCTATGGACTGGTCAATTTACCATTTACGTATGTAAAATATGCTGCCCGTGATTGTAGGCAGGGGTTCCTAAATTTTTGATCTTGCACCAAGTAAATGCCTTGTCACAGCACTGTCATTCATGGGTGCAACACAATGATGTTTAGCTAAAAAGAAGAAGCTTTTTTTGGCCATCCTGTGGAAATTAAATCTCCTATTTTCACTCTACTCAATTCTGTGTTTACTTGACACTACACCTCTACACAGGTTTCTGGATATTTGCATCAGTTTTCAAATTAGCAAAGACTGATCTCTCTAGCTAGTCCTTAAAACAGCCATGAGCCAAGAGAAAGCAGCACTTTTTCCACTGAAGCAAACTCTAAAAGAATAAGAAGAATATCCAGCCCATTTACGAGCCATGTACCAACAGCTCTATGTAGCTTTAATCCTTTTTTTTTGACACTCTTGATAAATTATCACACAAACAACAAATGTGGAGAAGCTGAGACACATGAACTGTCAAACACTGGTGTGAAACACTCCAACAAGATAATTTACAGTTTTTCAAAACCAGCAACACCACAAATCAATGTTATCAATAGCTCTTACATACCAAGTCGCACGTCCACGGTGTATTGACTGGAAGTCACTTTGACACCACTGAGCTGTCCCACACAGACGTAACAGCCTTCATATTCCTTCCTGGTATTGCTGATGATGATGCCTCGCTGCAGGTTGCTGTAGTACCTCATATCAAAAGGCAAAGGTCTTCCATCACAAGTCTCCAAAGCCAGGTCGTTGACCTCAGGGTCAGTGACAAGACAGGGGATGGTGCAGTTCTCACCTGCACGCACCAGGATAACATTCACCATGGTGTGCTTAAAAGTGTTCTGGGGGTCTGCAAGGAAACATCACAGAAGAGGCTTGATTGATAAAAGTTATTCAGTATACATACAATTATACACTTTCTTCACTCCTCAAACCCACCTTTCACATAAACATAGATAGAGCTGTGTTCCAGCGAGCTGTTGTTGACGCACATGTAACGACCCATGTGGTAGGTCTGTGCTGATGACACCCTGACATAAGCCACCCCACCCTCCTCCACCTCTCCCTCCAGCCGGCGAGCCTTCTCCCTTTGCCACCTCAGGTTGGACGGGATGTCAGATGTTGCATTGTCATGGCAACGAAGCTCCAGCTTCCCCCGCTTGGGAACCACTATGTGAGGCCCGGCGGGGAAGATGACTAGCTCGCACCACACTGGAACAGAGGAGACACAGTATGTTGGACATATGCTGGATCTGGAGGCTATTCCTGTCATCTGTGAGGGGTTCAATTTGGATAAAAATCCAGAACAGATGGAAATTTAAAAAACACTGCTACATTCAACTTTTAGGTGTTATTAGCTCAATGAAGACAGCATCCTAGTGGCATTTGATGTCCATGTCTTCAACAGAGAACATTACAGAAATGAAATGATCATCCCATTACAAATCATCATGACAGACTTCAGCTTTTTGATCGCTAGTCTGCAGCTTTTTCTTAAATTCTCACAGTTTTGATCCCATACTATAGATTAATCTGGAAAATCTAAAGGGCTGGATCACATTTACATGTCAAAGTATCACAGTTTCTTTTTGAGTTCTCTTAGAGTAGTAATTTCTAAAAAATGGGATAAAAGCCTATTCAAGCTTTAAAAACTGGGATACAGTGTTTACATTTACAATATCTCAATTGCCACACATAAAGACCTGGTCAAGGATACTAGTTGTCCCATAGCTTTTTATTCAGATAGCTGTACTGATCGCTCCCTTGAGTGATAAGCCTACAAGATAACCAAACTTTAAAATCCCTTTAATATGGCTTATCAACAAAGTCAGAGCAAAAGATCAAATACACAAAGCACAGAAAAGCAGGAAGTACTTTCAGACTGATAAATGGAACCATGTAGGGTTTCGTATTAATAAAGTCATGATTACAACAGCTCTTTGTCTTCAGATCATTTCATCTCTGTAGGGTAGAGTATGGGATCAAATAGGATACAGTCCGATACAGTCCCCTATATGATGGCTTAAAAGGATGCCGTGATTGGCACCGAGCCCCTTAAGACAGAGTGCTATCAGACCACTATGGCTCAATTGAGCAATCAATAATTATGCGCTGTCTTCCAGCTGAGTAATCATACATTAAGGCTCCTTAATCCATATCCCTAAGACGTGTTTAACTAAACTATAATTCATCTTTTCAGTTCATCATACAGTTTCCCCAAGTTATCTTTTTTTTTTGGCATGGTGTGTTTTTTTACTTGTAGATATTCACATAAAGAGAGCCTTTTTAAGAGGAAGACATTCATGTGACTGTTGTGCCTTTAGGCTTGTCAGGGTTGAGGAAGCCAGAAGGAGAGGCATGTGGATGCAAATGAGCTCTCTTTTTAACATGCCAGGAACTGTGTTACTGTGTAACTGTTTTTCCTTTCTTTTTTTCTTTTTTTTGTGTGCTGTATCTCGGATTTGTGCTCTGCAGTTGCAACTGTGTTATTTGAGTAAGCAAACGGTTTAACACAGAACCTGAGGCTGTTGTATGACTAAACACAGGGCTTTCATCGCACGGCAGACAGAGCTGTTGAGATGTCGAGGTGCTGCTGGGTGTGTTTTTTTTTTTTTGTTAAAAGATAGTCCTTTTTTGTTGCTTCTTCCCGGATGCCTAACCTGATCTCTTTTATTTGGGAGGGTTAAATTATTAATGACCCTTATAGTTGTTGAAAGAAACACACGCAGGCACAGACGTACACACCTGTTGCCCTCGAGGAATGCCAGCTCAAAGCCATCCCTCGACACGCCGTTATGCAAATGAGTTCTGATATGATCGGCAGACTAGAGCCGACAGGTTGATCGGACAGCACCGTTAAACGCCACCTTCACAAAACATCCACCACGTGTTCAGACTCCAGAGTCAGTGTGGACCAAAACTGTACACCCGTTAGTAACAAAAACTGTAACAGACTCCGCTCGATACGGGAGTCTGCGCACTAACATATGCACTATTTCACCGCTTTTCCCCCCTGAGTTGGGGCAGGGAAAAAAACCGTAATAGCAATACAAGGATGGTGGTCCATCCCCATAGATTGATGCTGTTTTAATCCCACAATATACGATCTTATTTTCGCACATGAGAAACATTCAGCATGCACATTTGTAAAGTAATCGTATTAAAGTGGTGACACAAGTTCGCTTTAAAGTAGGCTAATTTCATTATGTTCCAATAAATCATGATCTAAAACATCAAAGCAATATTTCAGTAACTTCTTTAAGGTTTAAGTGGTCTCTCACCTGTGAGTGGCAGCAAAATAAAAGACTGGGCAAAGACAACCCAGTGGCATCTCATGATTGGGCGGTTTTCAAGCCTGTAACTCTACTCCATACGTTACAAGTGCGAGAAATACCATCCTGTGCGTTAAATAAACGCAAAAAACCAACACACAAAATCCCCTCCTGTCAATATCACGGTGTGTGTCCCTCTATCGTAATGAGCGTACAAACACTACCATCCGATCGGCAGCGACTCCTCTCGCTGGTGTTCAGAGGAGCTTAAAGACACAGTGCAGCGCTGGATCCCTGCCACTCCTTTCTGTCCCGCATTGGCTGGAGGCTGGCCAAGGTGATGAGTCGGTTATTACCGGGAAAAAAACAGCGCTGCCCAAATAATCCTCTCTACGCCACAAGCCTGAAAAATGAATAAGATTTTTTTGGGGAAAAAAACCGAGTGGTCTAGTGGATGAAAAGTAACTATAAAGGAGTGATTGTGCTTTTCACTAAGATGCTAGACTTATGTATTAGTACAGCTTCTTTCTTGTAACAGCCTTTTCTCACACTTCTTGGTCTGGGCCAGTGTGACCTGCTGTGATGATAACAGCTCTCACTTGGCAGGAGTTTCCCTACAGAAACCCATTCCGTGTGTGATGCATTTTACTGTCTCATATTTCCAGCTCTGATCAACATGATCATGGCGGATGTCTCACTTTTCCCAGATTGAATCAACTTTTGTATCCCTCTTTGAGCACCAGACCAAACACTATAGCCCTTCCCCCATGAACTGACACCATCTACTACTAAAATATAACAACGTTAAAAAAAACAAGTTAAATGTATGAGTCATAAATAAGACAATCAGTCTGCACTGAGGAATTTTTGTAATTTCACTTCCATATTTATTTATTTATTACTCTAGCCCCCAAGAAAAATGGACAAGTGTGGTAACTTTTTTTTTCATGCTTCATTTCTAACCTCAGCATCAAGATTCAAGGCCCTTCCCATGCTCTGTGCAGCTAATAAGCATAAGATTTTAATTTAGGAAAAAACAAATATCCAAACAAGCATAAAAGTACAGAAATTAATAGATTATTTTATTCTGTTTTATGTATATTGACATTTTTCAAGTGTATTTGTTTAACCCTATTTGTATCTCAAGAAGCAACAGGGAATCTAACCACAAATGAACCATGCATTACCATGCACGTGTGTGTATGTGTGTGTGTGTGTGTGTGTGTGTGTGTGTGTGTGTGTGTGTGTGTGTGTGTGTGTGTGTGTGTGTGTGTGTGTGTGTGTAAAAAAGGCAGGGGTAAGGGAAGCATAACAGGCAAATCATGTGCCTGGAAAAGATCAACATTCCCTTGCAGACAATGAAACCTCAAAGAGGTTTTTCATATTTGCAGCACAAAATGTTTTTTGTTTGTCCCTTCAAGTTGGGTCAACCTCCATATTTGGTCACACACATCTGATGAGAAAATTTTCAACAAACATGAAACCTCAGCTAATGTGAATCTCGCTTAACTTAATCTTAGCTTGAAGCTTAACAGTTAAGGAATAATCAAACATTTAAAGACATTTTGAGAAAACTTAACATTGACATTTATTATATTAACTCAGTGGCCAGGCATCAGGATCAATGTGTCTGGCTAAAACATTGTGGAAATGTTGCACTGCTTGGTAAGTCATACAGGGTATCGAAGAACCATTTTAAAGTGGAAATCTGGTCCTGTTTTTATATCAAAACAATACAAAGTAAAATTGACTCTTTAGGTGGTCAAATGATGGCTGACTTCGATGGCTTTTACAGTTACCTCATGTCTTTTCCTTGGTGCATTTATTAGGAAGTGATAGGATTAGATCAGTAATGTATCCTTCATTTACATGATTTATGACATGAATTGGACAGCAACACACTGTAACAGCATTTTAGCTAACCACCCTGGTCCTGACTTGGGAGAAAAATCAGAAAAGTATATTTGGAAGCAAAAACAGGATTCGTGGAATTCAAAGGTTTTATTATTGATTTTCTATATATATGAGGGCATACAGAAAAATCAAAATACTGTTCCTCTCTTCTGACAGTATGGATAAAAAAAGTATAAAAAATGAAAATTAAAAAAAAAAAAAACAATTAAAAATCTATTAAATACAAAAATACAACGAAATAAAGTAAAAGAAAAGATTAAAGAAAACAACTTAAATACACAGTGCAACAACTCGCTTGGTCCTCGCTTACTCATACTGACCCCAACTGATGGCCGCATCATATTTAGTCTGTTGTGACCATACATAAACACATAGATAGAAAGCGCTTCTACATTTGTTGTGTCACTTTTTTCTTCATTAGAAACTTCAGTTAAATAAGAAAACAATGTAATAGAAAAGTGAGATTGGATTAGTGAGCTTTGAATGTGCTAAGAGGTAGACTTTATTTTCAGGAAAAAACAAAACAGAACACACAACAAGCCATGTAACTTGCTTTTTTTTTTTTTTTTTGCTAAACTAAGCCAACCAACTAATGCAGACACAACACTGGCGTCCATTGTTTTAATTTAAGTTTCTGACTCAGTACATTTTCATCTACTCTGAACCAAGTGGAGCTTTAATGCCATATGTTTTCTTTCTCTTGATAAACATTGTATGTTCACACAATGGAAACTTATACCTCAAAGTGTGAAAGCATAATCCACCTGTTAACTAACCCATGGTCCAGCTGCTCACATGGTCTATGAGGCATCACTGTTTGTCTCTGTGTGCACCCATCAGGATCATCCATGTGTCTTACTGTCCACTCAGTCCTTGTGTCATTCGAGTAGTTTATATAGCTGTGCCTATTTCATTATTCATTATTGAGGTGAGCGTCTATAACTGATCTTGGCTGACTCACTATGACTTTGTGTGTGTGTGTGTGTGTGTGTGTGTGTGTGTGTGTGTGTGTGTGTGTGTGTGTGTGTGTGTGTGTGTGTGTGTGTGTGTGTGTATGACTCACTCAGTGCTTTTAGACAGATGAGGACAGCGGCCTCACAGAGGGCATCGGAGGTTTTATACAAGAAAAATTGCCACTTAGATTAGATTACGTAATGAAAACCATTCCCCCTTTCTCTTGTTCTATTTCACCTTCTCCTTTCTTCTCTCTCTCTCTGCTTTCTTAGTGACGATGCGCATGCGTGCGCACACACACACACACACACACACACACACACACACACACACACACACACACACACACACACACACACACACACACAGATCCTAATTCAATCACCTACAAATGGAGCTATCTCACACCCTGAGGCAGTCAGGAATTATACACCTTCTGCACAAACTCACACAGGACTAAAAAAACAACAAAACACTCATCTCAAATGGGCCGCACACACCTTAGGATACTTCATTATTTTTCACTGCAATGATTGTCAAGAAGCTGGGGGCAATCCAGCTTTATGTTCTCAACCTGCTGAGTGGACAGTATAAACCTGATATCTTACATCCATTTGTATATCCTCCCCAATAACAATCAGCACAGGGGAGGGTTTTTTTTAACCCATCCTGTGTGGTTGTTAAGTGTCCATCTATGGTTGAATTGTGGTGTTTCATATATCAATTACAACCCAACCTAAGAGATAAGCCAAGTGAAATGAAACAAAGTTTATTTCAGTTTAATGTGCATACTCAGTTGAAAACAGTGATGATTAATGCATTTCTGATAATTTCCTTGATTGCAACCTTCAAGCATTGGCTTGACATTTTGGGAAATATGTTATGCAGATAGATGGAAGAGTTTAATGTCATGGTCTATTTGAAAACTAAACAAACCTCAGCTGCAGAAAAACAACATTTCTGGGTGGTTTTTCTTCAGGCACAGAATCATTCCTTAGTCTTCATAGTTTGCCTGGCAACTGCACAGAGCCAAGAAAAGTAGTCAATGAAGCAACACCAGGTATCACTTTGACTTTTTTTTCCTCTACAGTTCAAACCAAAAAGACAAGGGAAGGAAACATGTAAGATTTATTTTTCCATTCTCACTCTGAGATATAAAGTAATGAGTGTTTTCCCAATTAAGCTTTGCTTATTATTTGTCATGGTGAGAAAATCAATGGTAGCTTTGTAAAATGTTTTTTTAGAACTTCTGTGTAAAGCACAATCTGTTCTGCTAATTTGAAGTTTTGATTGCCCATCAGAAGAGAAACGTAGCATCTCCAATCACATTTTACAAGAATTATATCATTTGATAAGCCTCGCTGTGGAGCTCACATTCATTTAATTTAACAACAGATGGTTGCTTGTGCTGCAAAACAAAAGGGGATAAATCTGCACAGTTTATCTGCCCTGTATGGCATCACTTTGTTTTGATAGCCATATGTCTGAAATTTTGAAAATGCACCAGGCTCATATCATATCTTTGGCTAATATCTCTCTCCGTGTGTAATTACTGATAGCCCAATGATCGCCCTCTGCCTGGATAAATCTGATTAGTATTGACTATTCTGTAAGCCTCCTTAATCCAGTGTAAGGAGAGAAGGAATGCATGAGGAAAGGGGCAAGAAGACAAAGTAAGGATGATGCAGAGGGTGAAGAGAGTGATAAGGCACAGGAAATAAAGACAAACATGGTGCTCGGTGACTGAGGGCAGATAGAGAGGCATGAAAATAGTCGAGGGGAGGGAGTAAGTAGATGAAGCAGGGGAACAGCCATGAGAAAAAAAAAAGAAGAGAGGAAAATCAGCAAATTATGTCCAAGTGGGTCAAGCCTGCAGGGGAATCAAAAGACACATGGAGCTTTATCATAAATCTGCCCTCTAGTTTTTGTTTTTTCTTTAAAGTTCAGCTCTGTTCTTTCCTGATGCTCGAGCCAAACTGTCAGACAGGACAACGACCTCAGAGCAGAAGAAAGCTAAAAGGGAGAGTGATAGCACAGGCTGAAGGCTAAAATACTAGCTGTGCCACAAGCTAAAAGGCTAAAACGTGGGCTAATCTGTTTGTGATAATGTTCATTCCAACCCACATGCAGCAGTAATACTGCAGTGATCTGATCAAACTTGAGAGTCTGTCAATGAAATGAAGAGTGAAGTTACGTTAACGCTGCTAGGTGGATGAGCAGGACATATGGATTTGCTAACGTTACAGATTAGCCTACAGATACATCTCAGACCACCGGGCTGCGTGGCACTAAAATAGCTGGCTACTAAATTGCAGTACAAACTTACGGAAGACAAGAACAGCCATGGATTTTTCTTTTAATGCACTGTTATCTCGTTATAACGACTTATTATTTCTTTATCTCAATATAACAAAGATCTTTTTCTCATTATAACAATTATTTTTTTCATTTTCTTGACACAACGAAACTCGTTTTCTGGTGATAACAAATTGATTAATAACGCGTTTGTCTTGATTTCAACCTACAAGAGCTGCCATGAACGGTTTCCAGCCACTGAGTGTAGCTGTATACAGCCTCTACTCAGTAAAAAGTTGTCTTGAACAAAGAAAAATAGTGTTTAAAAGACAATCCGATCCCCATTCATTTCCAAAACAAACGCAGCCAAAAGGTGTCACTGCAGTCCAGCTCTTAACAGATAGTTCTCACAGTCCCTTTAATTTCAGCACTTTGTTGGAATGTTGTCTAAAAACCATATTTTTTTTTTGATAGCAGTAGCTGTCCTGTAAAAAAGTGCATGTCTATGACTCAAAACTAAACTAAAATATAAAAATATATATAATTTGTAAAAATGTTATTTATTTATTTATTTATTTATTTATCTATTTGATTCTATGGGCAGTTCAGCAGGTAAAGATATGATTACTGTGTCATAAATGTATACATGTACGTTAAACATTTAAGACACACGTCATCCCTGAGCTGTATGATGGGACACCCGCTAAGTGGTTCATTTGTGAACCTCATTTGCATGAGCCGCAGACCTTTAAGTGGATAGCCTGGACTGGATTCCAACCTGTGGTCCTTTTCTTTCTGTCATTCCTCTTCCCCTCTTTTTCTATCTATCTACTGTCTTGTCTGTAAATAAAGTCACAGAAGCTCCATAATGAACTTAAAAAAAAAGATTCAAACAAATTATTAATAATAGTCTGTTGTCTAAATAATACGCCTTTACCATACTGTATTATCCATGACAGCTAACATTGGATGCCAGTTTTTTTCTATTGATTTTAAGGTTTCATTGATTACTATTAAAGCTTTGAATGGACTTGCACCATAAATACAAGACCTTTTGACCCCTTATGTGCCTGGGCGTTGCCTTGGATCAGTGGATGCATTTCTGGTGAATGTGCTGAGATCCTGACTTATAACCTAAGGGGACCAGGCTTGTGCAGTTAGAGCTCTAAGACTGTGGATCTCTCTATCATTAATGATAAAACAGTGCACATTTAGCTGATTCATATTCACTCTATAACAAATGAACACGGTATCCTTGACGTCACCAATCAGTTTTGAAGCAAATCCTTAGAAAAAATAGAAATAATTAAAATTATAAAAAATTAAACTGGTAAGGGGAAGTGTGAAATTTAAAAAACAGGTATCAGAAAAATGTGAAGACATGGAAGTGGGAAAAGTGTGATGGAATGGAAAGGGTTAGAAAAAAAAATCCCCCTGTTAGAGAAAGTGGCTATTCAGACTGAAGGCATTTTGTACAAGGCTCCAAACATGTTTATTTCTGCTGTGAAAATTATCTTTTTGGCTTGGTGTGTATGTGGTTCCCAGTACATCAAGAGCCAACCTCAAGCGGTCACTTAACAAACTGCAGTTTTTCGCACTTCTGAATTGCCTCATATTATTAGACCTGAGTTCTCTGCTTGGTGGTTGCTTTCAAATTTAGCAAACCATCTTATAAGTGGAGCATTTTATAAATCAGTAAATTACTGACAATTTTTCTTAATGTCCTGTATTAACAAAAGCATCTGTGTGCTGTTTTTATTTTGTTTCTTTTTATTTTGCTGCAATTTTTGTGAATCAGTTTGTAACTTTGATAAGACAAGACGGATATAAATGGTTTTATTATTATTATTATTATTATTATTATTATTATTATTATTATTATTATTATTATTATTATTATTATTATTATTATTATTATTATTATTATTCATAGAAATAGTAATAGTAGAGGCAGTAGTAGTATTATTCACATTTGTAGTAGTATTATGTCAATCAAGTAAATTTGAATTTCAGAGAGGGCTGTCATGAAATAAAAAAATAAAATAGTGGGGGGAAGTGAGAATTTAAAAAAAATCAGGTATCAGAAAACTGTGAGGACATGGAAGTGGGAAAAGTGTGATAAAATGGAGACTGGCAAAATATATTTTAAAAAATGATGTGGCTGTGAGAGACAGGCTGAATGAGATGAATGTTGTCATGATCAATCTAACAGAAAGCACACTGGCAAACCTCTTTCTCTACCACCCACCTTTGTGTGTGTATGTGTGTGTGTGTGTGTGTGTGTGTGTGTGTGTGTGTGTGTGTGTGTGTGTGTGTGTGTGTGTGTGTGTGTGTGTGTGTGTGTGTGTGTGTGTGACCACATGAGGATCCACACAACAGCTCACACACGATGTAATACAATAATGAATCCCTGTGCTGTTCTTACATGGAGGGATAAAATCAATGCATTCACAAATGTAGGATTACCACTGAGTGTGCCTGCTCACGCATGCAATATATTTATGTATACATATGTGTGTACATTCTAATTCATCTCATTTCCTCTGCAGACACATTCAAGTAAGTGTCTCTGTATAATCACCACTGTAAGAAAGTGATAATGGCTAAAGTGGTGGTGGAAGGACAGAGTGAGAGATTCCACAGATCTTCTTTGTCAATTACTGACAAAGCTAAAGTGGCCTCCACTTAAATGGTCAAGGGCCATAAATGCATTAACAGTCCTTGCATTAACAGAACCACAGCAGCTATCATGCTCCCGATGAGCCTGCAGCGACTGCTTCATTTCAAAAACACATGCAAGGATGCAGAGCACATGAAAACACCATCTCAGCTTAAACCTCTGTTTGTGAATTTAAGTTACAGCATGATGCAGATGTTGTATTTCAGTCTTCTAGTTGTAGACTGAACTTGTGACTGTGCACTCTACTTTTCAGATACAGCCAAATGCATTCACTAATGTATACTGGCTTTAGCTTGACAAAACCAGTGCGTAAACTAATAATGTAGTGCCTTGTCACCATAATTTTAGTGGATAATGTTCAATTACCATGGAGTATAAACTTGGTGACCCTTGGGCTTTGTGGACCCATGTGAGTGTGTGGCCCTGGGGCAGTTAACTTCCTTGCTCTCTTCAACCCAGAACTGCTTGTGGTTAACTGACTGGGTTTCTGTTTCAGCACTCTTGATTTCACAGAAGAGTATGAGCCATTTCAATGTTCTGAGGCACTCAACAGTTTTCCCATGAAAGGTATTTTAATAATGAAGGGTTACAGGGCAGAAAGGAAAAGACAGCAGCCCAAGTAGTCAGGAGAGTGAAGGGACTAAGTCAAAATTAAATTTCTCTCTCTCTCTCTCTCTCTCTCTCTCTCTATATATATATATATATATATATATATATATATATATATATATATATATATATATATATATATACACACACACACACACACACACACACACACACACACATACATATATATATATACATATATATATATTCTAAATTGCCTGTAGATGTGAGTGTGGGCGTGAAAGGTTGTCTGTCTCAATGTATCAGCCCTGTGACTGACTGGCGACCAGTCCTGGGTGTACCCTGCTTCTCGCCCTAAGCCAGCTGAGATAGGCTCTAGCCACCCACGACCCTGAACAGGATAAACAGTATAGAAAAAGGATGAAAACAAAAATCCCCCAGTGATAACTAAATTTTATGCTTTTTAATGGAAATTTAAAAAAAAAAAAAAAAAAAAAAAAAAAAAAAAAAAAAAACGGGTTGGGGACTCACAAAAGTTTCCTTGAACCCCCGCCTTCAGAGAAAATGGTCAAACTACTGTTACTCCATTCAAGTGCCTACAGGCAAAATCCTCATGTATTGGTGGCTTAAGACGGACAGTAAAAAGAAAACCAAATGAGGAAGAGAAAACCTCCAACACTGGCCAGGAGAAGCAAGATGATTCAGCTGCAGTGAGCATTGTGGACACAGTGGGAGCTAAGGTTAGTGCCAGTACGAGAAGCCAGTACACGTATGATGCCAGTTTATAGTACATCATCTGACTATCTGGGCTGTTGTTCTGGGCTTATTTAGCTTGGTGGTCCATGATTTTTTTTTTTTTTTATTTTGTTGGGTGTGTGTGTGTGTGTGGGGGGGGGGGGGGGGGGGTAAGTGTCCTTGGTTTGAAATAATTTGAGAAATATGGAGTACAGCGTGTTTATCAGTATTTACAGTATGTTTATCTAGGTCAGCTTGTTTCAAAGGTCTTGAAGGGAAAAAATACAGTGCTTAGTAAATATATCATACCGCGAATGAGACTACAATACAATGAGACAACTAATACAATGAGAAAACCAACCATAATGTTATATGAAAACTCTGACTTTTTCTTTTTCAGACAATTTCTTATTTTAAACAGGAGTGATGAGTTTCAAACTGATCTTATGTTTTTAATACCCAAATTTGAGCCAGAAAACTGAAATTCTCTGAGAGGTCAGAAATTTATTACAAAAAAAAAAACAAAACAGAACACTAAACATCTTTCTGTTCAAGAACATAAGTAAATAACTGGAAATTGTCCAATAAAAAAATAATAATGTTTTAACTTTTTTTCTGCTATTTTGTAAAACAGCACATTAGAGAACTCATGGATAGCAACAATAATTGTATTTTAGTATTAAATATATCATTTTTGATTAAAGATCTTGTAATTCCTGGTGGATTAACTATAAGAGAAAAATAAAAAAGTATTTTGGGAGTAAACTATATACTATTAATTTAGGGCAGTGAGGGCAAACCCTTTACACTGGGTGATTGTCTAAATAAATTGCTTAAGCAATATCTCAACAGATCGTTTCGTTAAAAAAGGAGAAGAAAAGTAATAGAGAACCAAACAATCCAAGAAAATGCATTGCTGTGTGTCAGCCTATATTGGAGCCAATAAATGTGAAGAAATTTTGTTATTAACTTACTAATGAACTTTGAACTTTTTCTCATGTGATTCCCAAAGTCACATTTGGTTATTTCTAAATTCTGCTGGTAGCTGAGTAGAGAACAGTTTTGGGGACTGAATCATATCTTGTAGCAGATTCATAATGTGAAGCCACTAACAGACCTGTTCATTTAGTCAATTCACTTCTTTTGGCTTTTCTCTTTTAGGGGGCTTTGCAAATCACTTGTTTCCAATTCATATTATGCATGTTGATTTGGCCCAGTATTTATTTATTTATTTATTTATTTATTTATTTATTTATTTATTTGTATTTTTCTTTGGTACAATTTATTAATTTATCACAAAAAAACAAAGGATGGTAAAGTGGATTAAAAGGAGCATTCTTTGCTTCTTAATTGTCATGATACTGTGGCATAAAATGTAAAATACACGTGATTGGATGAATGTTTAATAACTATTTTAAAATTGTTGACCACTGAAAGAACCTCCTCATAAAGTTTCCTCCGCTAGGGGCGCTGTAGTTTTTGACGCCACATTTTGACCTGAGCGGTAATTGATATTCTCCTCCGGGTTCACACAGTCTGTGCTCGTTAAAGATGAGGCCAATGATGAGGCTATGAAGGCAGTGTTTCTTTTATTTTAATGACTGAGAGAGTGAAGTTAAACGTTGGTGTAAAACTGTTCTCAGAAGCTTCGTTAACCGCTGTTTTCTTGTGACTCTCTGCTTCGTTGTCCGTGCTGAGGTGAACATGTCTGCTGAGGAAGCGGACAAAACAGCCACCACTGATGCGAGTGCTGGCGATGAGGAGGAGGAATGGCTTTATGGGGGTAAAAAATACATGTTGTCCTCTTAGACAGCTTAATTAACCCCCAAATATGTGTTTCATTGCATTTGCAGTGTATATAAACCACATGAACTCAAATCCAACGGTCTGACAACGATTATGCTAGAGTTAGCATTGAAGCTAAACTAGCAGCGCCTGATGAGTGATGAACGGCCCTCTGCATCCGTCTGCTGAATCTGTGACAGAGACAGCAGAATTGAGTGCGATTATGGTAGTTTTGTTGTTGTCCGTTTGACCAACTGCAGGAGGATAAATACGAAAAATGAATTAATGGCATCTTCAACCAGTTTGTGCGAAATAACGACTTTGCATTTCATCTCTTTCAGATGAGTCTGAGAGCAAAGATGAGGACGAGGAAACCAAACTGAATGCTGCAAACAAGTATGTCATTCTAAAATTCTACAGTTTCATTTAGCAGACGCTCTTTTCCAAAGCAATGTACAAAATGAAGTGAACTACTGATAAAAGTGTATTGGATTAAGCAATTCTAAAAGAGCACAAGTTTTACATACAGAGGAGCATGTGCAGTTCACTGCAAACAGCACTAAAACAGAAGCAACAAGAAAAAAAAGAAAGGAATGAATCAGTGAACTTAGTGTTTCTGCACAGGTCATCACAAAAATGTTCATATTCAATATTTTTTAGATCAATTATAGAAGGCCTTTAACTTTAATATTTCATTATCTGCAGTACACCGGCTGATGCCTCAACAGAGGATGGCGCTGAACATGCCACAGGGAATGGTGTGGCCTCTGAGGTAGGTAGATTGCATGTTTGTAGCCACAGTATTTGCTGACGTATTCCATTTTTTCAAATTTATATAGTTTTTGTTTATATTTATTAGTTTCACATCACACCCTCTTCATTACACTTTTTTTTTCTTGTCTCACTGTTTGTCTCACCACATGATCTTGCTCTGTGTGTGTCAGGCCACAGGGGAAGCTGCGGGGGAGGATGTTGACAGTGACAGTGACAGTGACGATGATGATGATGATGTCCGTGTAACCATTGGAGATATAAAAACTGGAGCACCACAATACACGTAAGTTTTTTTTTTCTTTCTTCGTGTGTGCTTGTGTGTGTTTTTTTATGTGATATAAAACATAGCTTGGTTAGAGTAGACTTTGGGGTAGATCAGTGTTTGGGTTTTGATCATTAATTCCTTTCCCAGAACTTATGGAGCTCCACCTGTCAACCTCAACATAAAGACAACAGGCTCAAGACCTTATGGGCAAGGTGACCAAAGAAAATCAGCCTTTAATGTTTTTATGGCCACAGAAAAATATATGTACTCAAACATTTTAGGGATATTTTTATAACTGTATGCCCTGTAACATGTTTATTTCAATAGCAACCAAGCTGAAGGGAGTGGATCTAGATGCCCCTGGAAACATTAATGGGGTTCCAGTGCTGGAGGTTGACATGGAGTCGTTTGAGGAGAAACCCTGGAGAAAGCCAGGTCTGTGTATGTGCAGAGTACAAAATGTCAAAAATCTTTGTTTTTTTTATTGACACATACGACAACTTCTGAATGTGTTTGATTTTTAGGAGCTGATTTGTCAGATTACTTTAACTACGGCTTTAATGAAGACACGTGGAAGGCTTACTGTGATAAACAGAAGAGGCTGCGCATGGGACTAGAGGTCTCGACTATTGGCTCAGTAACAAGCAAGATCACGGTAAGAGGCTACTTTTTCATCTTCAGACAACACGCAACATGTTTTAATGCATTTTTGTTTTCTCCATAATCGTCCCCCACTCACCATTCCAAAAAATGATTTTTTAATAATACATGTCAGTTATTCTACACCAGTTATCTTCATGTATACGGTTAGAAACTGGCTAATGTGCTCTATAACTAAACTTCTATTCTTTTCTTCTATTCTATTATAAACAAGACGAGCCATATTCTGTTTAGATGAATGTAGCTGTCAATTCCACAATTAACATATAAATTGTATTTACAAACCTACTTTGGGCTCGGCCTTAGGTTCAGCAGGGAAGGACGGGCAACGAGAAGGACATATCTATTTTGCCTGTTCACACCTCTAAGCCCGACTTCACTTCTCCTGTCAGTGTGTACAAGTCTGCTGTCAGTCAGGTCACCAGGTAACGCCTCTCATTTTCCCTTCACATATTTAAAACAAATATAACCTGCATTCAAATGCTGCTAGTAGTGGTGTGGGCAGGGATACATTTAACTACGTTTGATTCCATCCGTTTTCTGTGGATGTCCTGTGAAATGCTGGAAGTTATTTAGAAGTATTCATATTCATGAGATTTTGATAAAGGTTTGTTTTGATATGATAAAGGTTTTCCCCTTTGGCAGTAAAAGTGCTGTAAGTGAACACTGATATCTCCCTTGTTGTTCTGTGACAGTTAACTGGCACTTCACCCTTGCTTTAGCACCACCAACTGTTCAACTGAGTTTGCCAAACTTTAGATAACTGTAGGGAAAGAATAAAAGAAATACAGTTGCATTTTACTAATCTAACTTTTAGGAAAATGAATTTGAATTTTATGCTAAGTATTAACTGCAGCATCACATTTCTGTCTGGCCAGGGGACTTTTATAAGTAGAACTGAAACAAGAGTAAAGGGGCAAAGAAACAAACCAACTAACATTCCCGAGGAGAGGGTTTATTTGATTAAAAGTGAACCTATTTGTTTGTTTGTTTTAATTCAGTTGTTCAGAAAGTTTTAAGTCAACCAGAATCTCAACCAGTGCCCCCCCATCACCGTCCTATTGGGTGTTTGTGTTTGTGTGTGAGGGCAGATGTAACTCTCACCACCTTTACCCCTGTCCTTTTTTCCAAATAGTAGGATCTCTCCCCCTCAATGGACTGGCCCACCTGTTCAGGACATGTCCTACTATACGTAAGTGGGCATGGTCTTGACCCTGCAAAATGAAATAGACCAGATGAAAAATGTGTTAATATTGTAACAGGGGGCCTGGTGTTTTTTTTTTTCTTTTCAACCATGTATGTGTTTAGAAAAACTCATTCTGGCACTAACAAGGCCCCAAGGATGCTCTGCTAAAGCCCATGTGTTGTTCCGTCAGGGAGCCTGATCTCTATATGTCCTAGAACTGTAAATTATCTTTGCATAATTCACTTCTCAGGTTAGACACTTTTTGCAAAACGTGGGATAAGTCATTTCTGATTACCAGTTTGCATTTTGATCAACTTAATCTGAAGCTCAACCCTGCTAGTTGCCAACTTATTTGGCTAAATGTTTCTATCTTTCTATTTTTGTGTGATGTTCAAATTGCGTGATGAATTGTGGAATTACCAAAAAAGCATAAATTTCCTCTGCAAACATTTTTTTAGCTCACATTTGATGAATAAGACCCAACGGCTGGTACACATAGTCCTCTATAATTTAATGATAGAAATCCCTGACTGATGCAGCCCCAGTTTAAATGTTTGTCATCCTAATAAGCCAGAGACATAACAGCATATTGGCTGATATATTCCAAGTATATCAGAATTATAATGTGCGTTGGCCATTAAATAAGAAATTTGAATATAGAATCACTGATGGTAAGTTTAAAGTTGTTCGTCAGCAGCCATTATGACGGATTTGACTTATTCTTTTTTTCAGTGGACAGTTCCTTTCTTCATGGTATATTTGTAACAAAATCTAAAGAAAAACACATCTAATTAATATTCATCAAAAATCTTTTGTTTTTGGTGTGGAAAAAGTACTCCCACCCTTGATCTCTCTGAATGTAGACCTATCAGATGGACTTCATCGTGTGTGTGTGTGTGTGTGTGTGTGTGTGTGTGTGTGTGTGTGTGTGTGTGTGTGTGTGTGTGTGTGTGTGTGTGTGTGTGAGTGAGTGAATCATTTAACATTAGTTTTCTTTATTCTTGGTTTTTTTTTTTGGCTTTTTCTTGTTTAATTAAACTTTGTGTTCGTATGTGAACATGTCTGTTATTTAGCAAACTTCCAGTGCTTTGATTGGTTTTTTCTTTTCTTTTCCCAGAAAGACCAGCGGTACTATAGATGTGATTGGTGGACAGACGGCGACCATCAGCAGGGTGGAAGGGCGACGCAGACATAATGCAGATGGCAACAACATCCAGGTACCCTCTTAGGTTGTTAGCCTCCGTCTTCATCAGAAAAAGCCTTTGTTATGTTTTCTAGAACCTCTCCTGTCTGATTGTACTTAAGGTGATCGCTGAACAATCAGACTCTGAGCCGACTCCAGCCAAGATACCTGCTTTCTTCCCTCCTGGACCACTTCCTCCAAACATACCTCCACCTCCTTTCCTCCCCCCACCGCCCAACGTCAGCGCAGCACCTCCCCTCATCCCCCCACCAAGTAAGTTTACTGCAATCATCTTAAATGTAATTGTCTTCATCATCATCAAGAATGTTTTCCTTTCTCTGCTGAAATCTTGATGCATTTTATCTTTCTCTGTATCTTCCTCCCATGTAGGATTGCCCATTACTGTCCCACCTCCTGGTTTCCCTCCACCACCCAGTGGGCCTCCACCATCTATTATCCCCACTATGGATGGGTAACAAATATTTAGACACATGTATACTAAAGATTGATTGTGCTCTGGAAGCCTCAGGTTGTTTAGTCAGATTGGTAATGGCAAAAATTAAAAAATAGTTTGGTGACGTTCAACATGAATGTTTTCACTGACAGGGTTTTCTTTATTTCCACAGGGGTCACCCCGGTGGTTATGATGGACGCTCTGTTCCTCCCTACCCATTCCCTCAAGGTACGAAGCTTTCATCCTGCTCAGTTTCTGTGTTGTTCATACCTTTAGTTATTTAATTTTACTTAATAGTTTGTTCCATTTGTTTCACCTCACAGATTGTTAACGAGAAGGTTTTTTTTTTTTTTCCCCCTTTATCTTTTTCTACATTTTCAGGTGCGTACCCGCCACCCATGACCGGAGGTCCTCCTCCCTGGCCACCCATGATGGATAACTCTAAACCCTGGGACAACTATTACCGTCGAGAAGATAAGAGAGAGAAGGAAAGAGAGAGGCCACGAGAGAGGACACATGAGCGCGAGAGAGAGAGGGAGCACAGCCCTTCAGCTATGGGCTACACCAGGTAAGAGGAACAAAAACACACAGAGTTTTTTCCTCAGTCTGTTATCTCCGACATGATTGTCTTAATCCTTAACAGTATGACCCTGACTTTAAAATATTTTATATCTATATGAAGTTTCACTGACATGCATATTTTAGGTTAACTAGGGGAACAATAATTTAACCCTGCACACAAAACTGACAGAGTAAATTGAAGGCTAAATGTTTGAACTTTTTAGTGATGAGGAGCGGTATCGTTACCGTGAGTATCAGGAGCGAGCCTACGGGGAGCGACATCGTGACCGGTCAAGCCGAGAGAAAGAAGAGAGACACAGAGAGAGGCGGCACAGAGAGAAGGAGGAAGGGCGCCACAAGTCCTCAAGGAGGTACACACACACCTCAAGTGTTCACCCAACTGCTGTAACTCTCACACTATGGTTGTCTTGTCTTTGTGTTCAAACTTCTTTCTCAAGAACAGCAGGTCTGACATGTTTTTTATTCTCACATATAGTCTGGCTCTGCCTGTGAAACGGAAGTTTTTTCTTACAATTGTAACTTGTTAAATGCTGCAAAGTGCTGTGCTCATGGTGGGTTGAAATGAGATAAGACTCATCTTGTCTTGATGTTGGATCTCTGTAAATAAAATAAAATTTTAACAACATAAACAGGTCTTGACAGGTCTAGATCTGCATTGTATGTAGTTATAAATGAGTCGTTTGAAACTATTTAGTCTTAAGAGTAACAGCAACTTTATCAACATGTACTCTTTCTCCTTTCTCTAATTCTCTGCCATCATTTCTACCCATTGTTTCATTTCACCGTTTCTTTGTCCCCCCCCCCCCAAACCATATTATCTCCCTGTCTCCTCTGGCTTTGCTCCCTGTCCTTTACTCTGTCTGGCATCTCTTTTCACCTCCTCCGTCCCTTCCACACTTTCACCCTCTCTCCTTCCATTAGTAGCAGTAGCAGACGGAGGCACGACAGTGAGGAGGGCGACAGCCACCGAAGGCACAAACACAAGAAGAGCAAGAGAAGCAAGGAGGGCAAAGAGGCCAGCGAGGAAATAAGCGCAGACCAGGAGAACCAGGAAGCCATGGATTAGTGATCACCTCCTCCTGTTTCCCCTTCCTCCCTTCATCCCTCTGTTTCACCAAGATGAAGAAAAATGAAAGTGAGAAATTGACCAACAAAGCCAGGAAGGTGCAGTGTGATAGATGTATCCTGTCACTCCCCTCTCCATCAGTCTCAATCCTCCAGCCGGCTGTCATTAATCCTCATCATCAATGCAGGCTGGATGGAGCAGAGGAGGTGGTGAGGAAGGGATGGGTTTGTTCTTTGTGCTTCACCTGTCTTTGCTGACATCTGACAGGTCATCAGTCTGTCTTTATTCTCCTCCCTCCCTCCTCCTAGAGCTTAATCGATTAGGTCATGCTCAGAGGTTTCACTGTTAAGTCAGGATCATCAGCAGATATAGATCTTTTTCTGTCAATTGATTGTTTGTTGTCCTTTTGTTCTCGTCCTGTAAGAAAACCCCCACAGAGGGCTCTCAGTTTAAGTTCAATTAAAAGAACACTTTTGATAAGACCCGCTTTTGTCATTCTGCTGGTGTGTGTGGTTCTTAATGTTTGTTTTGTCTTACTTTCATATTTAACTAAAAAGTTTAGCCAGTAGGCATTTTACATTTTGAAAATCTCTTGGCTGGAACAGAAATGTTGTGGTTATGATGTGCTTTGAAGAACACAATGCTTCTTTAAAGATCCTTCTGTAATGTACTCTATGTGCCGAGTTAAAGTGCTCACTTTAAACCTCTTATAAGGAGTCTTTAGCTGGTTGTGAAACTAATACTGATTCCTCTTTGTGACCTACAAAAGCTGGACCATCATAATTAAGACGGATTCTTCTGTTAACTGATTATTATATAGTGGTTAGTTTTAGTTAGCTGAGAAAGTGATGCAAGGTAGATGTCAGATGAAAAACGGCCTTTTTTAAAGGGTTTTTTTTTTGTCAAAGAGTCTTCATGAGCAATGTATCTGGCAAAACCAGTAAAGAGGTAAGATGCACCAGTTTGTTCAGAGGTCACAAATATGAACAAACGGATCATTCCTCACAAGAGCTTTAAGTTTGATCACAAATTTCGTTGCGTGTAAGCATCTCAAAATCTTATTTCACATGCTCATAGAAGCTGGTTTTTGATGAAAATATTTTTCTAATAGGGCTGCACGGTGGCACAGCTGTTAGTTCTGTTTCCTCACAGCAAGAAGGTTGCCGGTTTGGATTCCGATTTAAGAACGGTGTGCCTTTCTGTGTGGAGTTTGCATGCTCTCACCGTGCATGTGTGGGTGCGTGGGTACTCCCACAGTCCAAAAACATGCTCATCAGGTCAACTGGTGACTCGAAATTGCTTGTGTGAGTGTGAAAGGTTGTCTGTCTCTGTGTGTCAGCTCTGTGATTGACTGGGACCAGTCCAGTGTGTACCCCGCCTCTCGCATGAAGCCAGCTGGGATAGGCTCCAGACACCCATGACCCTGAACAGGATAAGTGGTATAGAAGATAAATAAAATTAATTAATTTTTCTAATATAGCTTGTGTCCAGCCTGAGGAAGAATGGTGGATGGTGTACCTAAACCATTTTATGTGGAGTCATTTAATCTTACTGCTGAAAAACTATCAGATGCGAACTATTCCTAACTTTTAAACCTTTTTTAAGGAGCTTTCTGTTTCTGTAGAATTTGGCGCCCCCTATGGGAAAGGCTGTGCCTCTTTTTGATGATCCTGCAAGCAGCTGACAGGATCACAGGATCCAGTCAGCTGCTTGCAGGATCATGACCGCAAGTTCGACCCACTGTCAACACTTTGCTGCTTGTCGTCCCTCACTCTTTACACCACACGTGTCTTATCTCTCTTAAGCTTTCCTAACTACCCAAAATACAACTTGTATATGAAAAAATTGGTAATTGTCTCATGTGCTTTTGTGTTTAATGAAGACTTATCCGTTGCATTGCTCACTTAAAACAAAGAAACAGCTGCAAAAGAACAGATATGAACAGCAAAATAATTCTGTCCTTTCTTTATGGTCTTTTATTACACATCACAGCAGCTGTTAACACTAATGTATGCTCAACTCTGTTGACGCTGTCTCAACAGTCAAGCTTCCTGGCTTATCAGTGGGAGAGTACAAAGGGCCGGTTTCCAAAACGGCCCCTTCTCTGATTCAAATTTCCTGTTGGTGGTGCATTGCCCATGCCGTTGTGGTCACAAATCTATAAAGTATAAAGATTTAGGTCACTTGGTTTGTTTTTTATGGCTTCTCAAAGTTGTACCTTTCAGAAGCTGTCTAAGTGTTGATAAAATGTGCATGTTATGTAAAATATTCATGAAAATCTAATCAAATGATGGTCACCGTAAAGAATACATTCATGGCATGATTGTGACAAAAAATCATGTTTCCATCGCGCCATTTGGCTGTTTTATTGAAGAAACAATCTCAAAAATGCCATTTTCGATGATAACATTTTAGACACAAAAACTGTGTTTTTTAGAGAATACACCCTTTTATGGGCGTTGGATGCAAACCAATTTTTATCCTATTAAATAGTACGTAATATGCTATTGATGAGAGGAAAAATCATCAAAATGTAAGTGGTGGAACATTTTCAAATGTTGGGTTGAATTAGCCTATGGTTGAATTGCTGATTTTCGACTTTCTTTAGATAATTAACAAAAAAACGGGAGTATTTGCTCGGTATGTTGAGAATATGTACACAGATATGAAAAAAAGTGAGAGAAACACTTTTTCATAAAAAAATCCAAGATGGCTACTTCACAAGTCCCCGTCGTTGAAGACATTGGCTGACAAATAGACAGAACAACAAACAAAACGTGTTCCTTATGATTTTGGTTGGTTTTCGCATTTACGGGAGTGTTCATAGCTACGGGCGATTGTATAATACCTATATTTACATACTACAGTAATAGAGCATTGTGTGTAGTCTTGGTATATATACCAGATGAAAGATATGGGGAACAGTGCGAGTGGATTTCAAGGAACTGATCTTTGGACCAACCTGTCCAGGCCATGCATGCCGAGTCATCAAGAGAAGAAAAGCTTATTGTAAACGCAGACTGGTTCTGTGAAAAGATGTGCGACACCTCTAGGAGGTCATTAATGATTTCAGATGATTTTGATGGTAACTGAGATTCCAAGGAACCTCTACCATCAAGGACAACCTCTGTAGACGGATCTAAGTCGTTACCAATAAGGTGAATGGAGCAGACGCGGGATGAGGTGGGACACCACAGTTTGTGTGAATAGATCAGGTGATGTCTTGCATGTTTTGGTAAGACTGATGATTTTGTTCCATTTTTTGCAAAGGTAACAAGACAGAGACAGCATTTTTTGTGTGAAGATGATCCATTCAAAAGATCATGAAGGGTCAGCAACGGCACGATATGGGACAGGGAGTCGTCTTCTTCCTCTATTTCCTGGTTCTGCTCGGGTTCAGGTTCAGGCTGATTTTTGTTCCGAAGATACTTAATGTAGCACTTCTGGCAAAGAAATGCTTGTTCCTTTGCTGACATCAATCCTTGTTGCACCAGCGTATCTAGGAGCCATTTATATTGTGGACTATTTACATTGCGTGCACTTCTGTTTTTATTGCCACTACGTTTCTTGAAGTATACTTGACACTCTTCTCCAACACATTTACCCTCCATCTTGAAACCATAACAATTGGTTTATGAAGCGTCGATAAAGTAACAAAATAGCAAGCCACCGATGATTGCTGTAAACAGCTAATACTTAGTAGTTTGGTACAATTATGCGAAAATGTGTGATAAATAACGAACAACTAATTACACAAAATAACAAGACAATATAATAAATCACATTCAATACCTCCAAGAAGCGCAGAACTGATTGATTACTTAGAACAAAATAAAGTATTTCATATGGATAATCTATCTATTCGATGTGGCGTGGTCGGCAGGCACAAAGAAAGTGAGACAAGTCAGGGTCCCAACCCTGACAGAGCCAAAACGCTTTGGAGATGGGACAATAAAACAAGGAAATTGAGACAAGAATAGCTAGCGTCGAGTGAATGATTTCGTAAATGTATAGACAAAGACAAGAAGATACGGATAAATGTACAAGGCCACACGATCAGAAAATTCAGAAGAGGACAACTTGAGATAGAACAGTATTCATGTATCAGGGTGTCCTCAGTGTAAATCTTTATATCGATACTATTTATTTAGTGGTTACACATCATAAAACTGTCATGAAAATATCCGCTCTGATATTCAATATAAAAGTTTGTACATAATAAGCTATATAATAGGGTTTCAGACAAGGTTGTTACTCATTTCCCCTTTTCTTTCAATTTACAGCCACATTCAGGCGGCGATATGAGAACGTTCCACCACATGGAATTAGCTGATTTTTGGTACACATATGAAACAAGTAAAGCTCTATCCGATTTTCTGATGGAAATTTGCATCCAAAACTATATAACGGGAGAAAATTGCAAATTTATGGCATTTTTCTTCATAATTGTGTCTCTGCAAGTGCATTTTCATCCAAGAATTTTTTTTTTTTCTGTTTTATGAATAAACACGATGTTTTGGAAATATTTATCAAAAGAAATTTATACTATGTTGCGAATTACAATTTCGAGATAACCTTCTTTTATTTACGAACTTATGTCTTTGATGCTGAAATTGACAACTTTATAAAAATACATTTTCACTGAAATTATGAAATCTGGGTGTCGGAAAGGTGTAAAATTATTTTTCGGAAAAGAAAAAAACAGTAGTTGAGCTAGATAAGAAATTATACGGGGGCAGGCTCCTATGGAGAATTAACATTACTGGAAACAGGCCCTTTACATGAACTACAAATACTGTCTAAATAAACTTGAGTCTAGAAATTAAAAATAAAACAAAGCAAAAGCCCAAAGCTTTAGCAAATAAGATAACTTTGATTTACCTACTTAAAACATTTAGATTTTACTTGAAAATTAGTGTATTAACACTGAATAAATAGTCTGTCAGTAATCTAAGTATTATTTTTATAGCTTTGTGAAGGTGTTCAATGATGCTCCTTGGTTGTCATCAGTGGATTCAGCACAAGCTCAGTGATGTGATTTTACCCAAAAATACTTGAAAACAACTAAATTTCATAGGCTCCAGCCACCCGCGACCCTGAACAGGAGAAGCGGTATAGAAAATGGATGGATGGATGGAACTTAATTTCAATTATTATTATTTACTTATATTTAGATTTCTAGTAATTTTAACCATTAAATATCTAATCCGTGTCAGGGACATTTGAATGAAAGACATAAAGACATAATCAATAATCAAATGATAAATGGAGTAACACCACACTTAAATAATTTACTTATTAAATAGTCTGAATATTTCCTCCAATCAAAAAAAATAATATCTAAAACAAATATCATGGCATAAAAATAAACATCCATAGTGATAAAACATGCTCATACATCTTATTTTGCTTGGTTATATGTTTATACAAGTTTCAGTGACTGATCGGGAAGGATTAACGTACAGATTAACAGATCACACCAGCATACATAAACACACAGTATATAGATTTAAATATATAACTGCCTCTGAGCTCTATTTGTGTTCAGCTATAGATTCCAGCCATTCCTTCATGTGGTCAAAGTCTCTCTTCTTTGTACTGTTTGCTTTAGTTACATCAGCACACAGAGGGGTGAATATGTGCTGCTGGAAGAGAGGGGACTGTTGAGTTTCAGCGTGTGGAAGCCCGTGAAGAGGTAAAACTTTACAAAAACTGGGTGCTGGAGACAAACCCTGAAGCTTGTAAGAGAGGCAAAGGAGGAAGAAACTTCAGAAAAATAAGAACAGAGCCATCTACAGGATGAAGAAGAGTGCTGCTGCTGTTGTGCTGTTGAGTCTTTTCTCATTGGGACTCTCAGCTCCTCAACCCAGCTGTGAAAGTCTGGTGGAACCCATCACTATCAGCAAAGAAGAAGTAAGTGTTTCTGCTGGCCTTTGGTCTTTATGGTCTGAACTGCCATGAAAAAAAATATTTAGGGAAAAGTTGGAAAATCAATCAGATTAGAACAATATAACATGATATCATTGGTAGATAGTACAAGTAAAAGCAATGAATTTTTGTGCCTTGTGTTCCAGATGTTGGGGAGATGGGTGTACAACGCAGGAAGCTCTAACGTCCCAGGAAGTCGCTCCTTGAGCCACCTGTTGAACAGTGTTTGGCTGGACCTCACTGCAACTTCCCAGGAAAATGTCCTCAATATCCTCCAGACACAAAAAATGTAAATAACTGCTAACACTGTCACACCAGAGGCTACATGCTTATAGTTCAGTCTATAGCTACAACATAGAGTCCTTGGAGAGTTTTTAAGATAAATCACAATTACTCTGTTAAATAAGTTTCTCTTTCATGCATGTCATTCCCTGCTCTCACCTTGTTTCTTGCCCTGTTCACTGTCATGTCCTCTCCAAAGAATCTTTTATTGTTAAAAGCAGATATGTACATAAGATGAAAGTTTTGTGTATAGTGCATTATAAACCCTTTGGAACAGATTTTAGTCACTTGGCAGTCATGGGGGAAAAACATTTAAAAATCAATTGGGAAAAAAGCTTATAATGCTGCACCAGTGAAAGTATTCGCAGAGCAGTTGTTAGTAAACACATTCACTAGTGGTGGAGCAACATAAGCTTTAATTTGTAATTTAATGCAACAATGCAGGTAAGAGAAGTGAAAAGTAAAGTGATGAGGTTGCAGTTTCTGGTACCAAAATAAGTGGAGAGACTACAGTTTAGGGGTGAAACACAGAAGCAGCTTATTATAGTGTTAGAAAATGTATAACAGCAGCTTTAACATAGGCCACATGGGTCTGATCAAAGAGCCACAGATATTTATAACAGGCTGCTCATCACTCATGTGAAAAGTACTTTAAAAAGTGGACAGGTAGTTGTACATCGTCCATCTAATCGACCTGATGTGTTTCTGTGCTTACACGGCTTCATTTTCTCTCTTCACAGATTAGGCAGCTGTTCAGCTTTAATATACAACGTGACTTTTGAAAACAGCATAATGTTGATAGGTGAGTGAATAACAGACACAGCAGGGGAACTACAAAGCTGGAATAAAGTTAGATTGTATCAAAGTTGTTTGTTTCTGTCTTAATTGAAGTGATCAGGTATGGTCAAAATGTCACAACCCTTATCAGAGAGTTTAACTCGGGGCCCAAATTGGCATTTTTGGACAAATTATTGAACAGCTTCCATGCACGGGTTAATGTGAAAACCAGCATTGAGGCACACACTCCTTTCTTTTCTTTAATTATTTCTGTCTTGTTTTTCTGCAGAGCAACCTTTCTACCTTAAGGAAGTCTACCTGCCAACCGAATGCCCTGGCTGTCTGCTTGCCTATGAGGAAATTATCTCTGGCGACGTCACCTTCAAGAGTCTTCTATTTTTCAGTGCGAAATAACTTCATATAACTCCTAAAAAAATAAATAGCTTGAATTTATAAAAATCAAGCAATTAGCAAATTGGTTCTCAAAGAATTGGGTTTTTTTTCCAGGCAGGAGCAACAGTATCCCATCCTCTGCTGTAGAAATGATGAAAAGACAAGCAGCGTGTCTCCAGATGCCCTCACCACTGGTGTCAAGTTCAAATGAAGGTAAACATTAACAGCTGCATCCTGTCATATTCTATATGCAGTTCTTTGATAATGTCATTAAGCACTAATCTTTACTATATATGTATACAGAGTCCTGCCCTGACAACATCACACCTACAGAGGGGCTCAACGCCATGAACAAAATGATAGAAGCCAAGATGGGACAACGATTGGCGAGATACTTGGATTCCTTTTTTGACATGTTTGTGAACTGATTGGTTTTGATCCCTGACAGTTTTCAATTTATATACTGGCTTCCTCTTTGGTAGACACACGCTGTCTGGTGTGCCTTTCACATATAATTGTAAACATTTCTGCAATCAGCCTTTTCCTTAATTTCCAAATAATCAATCAGTCTCTTGTTGTCACCAAAATAAGTTTTTTGTGAAGAGTGATGATTTTATATTAGTGTTTTTAATATGTGTTGACATGACACAGTTTTAAATAAAATCAATACAATACTTTTTCATGTTATTTGAAGTCAAACTCTCAGCATACACAATGAAAAAATAATAAATAATTAAAAAATAATATGACACGAGATCAAACTATACTATACTATACCATACCATACCATACCATACCATACCATACCATACCATACCATACCATACCATACTATACTATACTATACTTTACTTTACTAGAGTAGACTAGAGTAGACTAGACTTATATTCATACCAATACTTAAAGTAGCCATTGTTATCATATATTTTTCATCTTTGCAAGATAAGTTATCTGTTGTAAATTTTAGTGTGTTTTTCATCACAAAAGTAAACAGCTGGTTTGGTAAGACTGTCGACACCAGTGAGATAAGGAATGTCACAGTTTGAGCCTCAGTGTGGTTGTCAGTATTAGGTAACTGTAGTGTTGTAGAAAGACATGGTTTAAGGGGGGATTTGTTAAGATAGATGCATAAAAAAAGAGGATCAAATTCTTTTAAAAAATTTTTGGAAGATTCACTCAATTTTTAATACCAACTTCCCTTCAAGAGATACAAGACCGAACAAAAACAAAAGATACACACAGTCAGACAAATTCTGTTGATACCTTCACATAGATTTGTGTAAAAACAAGTGTTTTAACACACACCAGTAAAGCTCCCCACTGTCAGTTTTGGAGACTAACAGCTAGCTCCCCTGTACATTATATTTCTCAGTTGAATGCTCATTATGCAATGTTTGCATTATTGCAAAAAAAACAAGTTAACTGATCTTTGCACGGATAAAACACTCCACCGCATGTGCGCAAAGCTGAGATACGTTCACATCTAATATTTAAAAAAACAACTTTCAAAAGCTAATGTTGCAAGTTAATTGTAACCCAATTCTTTTTTTCCCCGTCTTTTTTATTCTCTCATCAATGAGTAACTTAAAACTGGACAGCACATGAGATGTACTGTACCAGACAAATGATTCATTTATTATTTATTAAACCTTTATTTAACCAGGAAGAGGCTCATTGAGATTAAAAATCCCTTTTCCATGAGTGTCCTGGGCAAGGCAGGCAGGAGCACAGTTACAAAGTTAGAGCAGACAGAAATACAAATATACTCAAAACAACATGTATACATAACAATACCTCCAGGAGACAAAACATCTGCAGACAGAGGCATCCGCCTCCAAATCATTCAAGATTGACTTAAAAGCTTCCAGTGAATTCATCAAGTTTCAAGACTTGGCAAAATTTATGGCACTCATGTAACCTCATTGAGTCTCACTTCTCATTTAGCCATGTACCAGGATGGCTTTAACACAGTTAATTGCTCTGTGGGTAAATTAGGAGCTTTTAAAGTTATACAAACATGTCAAGCATGTGGACAGGAACTTGATTGATTTCTTGAGTGCCTCCTGTTGTATGTTGAAATCTTAAATAAAAAGTTAAATTTGAACCTTATCACAAAAATTCTGCTGAAAGCCTGCAAAACAATGTAAATAACTTGCAGACTAACCTTGCAGACTAATCCTCATTAATCCTCAAGCTAAAGTTAGCCCCATGAAATAGCCTAAAGTCAAATAAGCTCTCAGATGAAATGTAACACTGTGACGGCTGACAACAAATCTCATATGACTTACGCAATTCGGAAGCAAGCCAATTTTCCCACAGCTCTCTATTTCCACATTTCTACGATTTTTTTTCTCTTTTTTTATCCTTCATTATTATTATTATTATTTCTTTTTTGTCTGACTTAAGGAAATGAAAACATCCATAAGCTCTTTTTTTTAGCTGA